>PVJX010035409.1:0-18253 GCA_004027295.1 Dolichotis patagonum | reverse complement strand
TTATTTCTTCCTCTACTCACTGCCTGCCAGACGTTATGACTAAGTGCTAAGGGATAAAAAGATAAAAGACAAGCTTCTTGTCCTTAGACTAGTGGAGAAACCCAAATGGAAGTATCCAATGAACAACTGTTTACATGGTGATTGTGAGTAGCACAGAGTTATTGAACTGTTAATGCAGATTATATTTTTATATGTTTATTTACTTTTTTTTTTTTTTGTCTTGAGATTGAGTCTTACTATGCTGTTCAGACTGGCTTTGAGCTCATTTTGTAACCCAGGCTGGTCTCAAACTTGCAACAATCCTCTTACTTCAGCCTCCTGAGTACTGAGATTACAGGCGTGTGCCACCATGCCTGGCTTGCTTATTTATTTATTTATTTATTTATTTATTTATTTTTGAGACAGGGTCTCTCTTTGTAGCCCAGGCTGTCCACAAACTAGCCTTTGTAATCCAAGCCAGCCTCAAACTTTTAGTTCTCCTGCCTCAGCCTTCAGAGTGTTAGAATTACAAGCACACACCATGATGCCCTGCTGGATTATTTTAACCAAGAAAATGTGCACATTAAGAAGGAACCCTAGCCAGGCGTGGTGGCACATGCCTGTAATCTCAGCACTCAGGAGGCTGAAGCAGGAGAATTGTTGCAAGTTTGAGACTAGCCTGGGCTACAAAGTAAGTTCAAAACCAGCCTGAAATGCATAGTGAGACCTTGTCTCAAATAAAGAAGCTCTAGGGCCAGGGATTTAGCTCAGCAGCATAAGGGCCTGCCTGGTAAGTGTGAAGTTGTGAGTTTGATTCCTGGTACCAAAAAAAAAAAAAGGAACTCTATAGAACTATAGAACACCCACACTCTAAGAGTACTTAGAGAAGGCTGAGAAAGGCATATTAATAGAAATAAAGCCATTCATTTTAAGAATTTTTTTTTGAGACAGGGTCTTGCTATGCAGTTCAGGCTGGTCTCGAACTCGCAAAGATCCTTCTGCCTCAGCATCCTGAGTGCTGGGACTATAGGTGTGTACCACCATGCCCAGCCTCATTTTAAGAATTTTTTAAGCCCATAGTCTTTGTCAAGAGAAAGAAGAACTGCATGAGCCAAAAGAGGAGAGCATTTTGAGGAAATAGAGATTAACAGGATCAAATGCTGCTGAGGATAGACTGAAGAGCTGTTTAGTCAGTGTGACTGGATCAGTGGATTTTTGGAAGCAAAAACTAACAAAGATTCAGAAGTGAATGTGGCTGCATTTCTCCAGGTATAGTGGCATACACCTGTAATCTCAGCACTCAGGAAGCGGAGGCAGCAGAATTGCTGCAAGTTTGAAACCAGCCTGGGCTACAAAGTGAGTTCAAGATCATCCTGAACTACACAGCAAAACCCTGTCTCAAAAAAAAAAAACCCAAAAAAGTGAATGTGAATTGTGAAAAAGGCAAAACAAGCATAAGTGACTCTAAAAACTTGACTATGAAAGGAAAAGAGAAATTAGTTGGTGACTACATACAAATGAAGATTCAGAGAAGTTGGAATTTTTTCCCTTTAAATATGAGAAATAAACATGCATATGTGTTTAGGGGAAGATGTCAGCAGAAAATAAAAGGATAAAATATTAAGGAAAAGCCAGGTATAGTGGTGCATGTCTATAATTCGCACATTTGGGAAGGCTGAGGCAAGAGGATCCCTGGAGTTCAAGGCCAGCCTGAAGTACACAGTCAGACTGTAAAAAAAAAAAAGAGAGAGAGAGAGACGGGTGTAGTGGCACACTCCTGCAATCCCAGCATTTGGGAGGCTGAAGCAAGCGGATCCTTGCAAGTTCAAAACCAGCCTGGGTTACAAAGTGAGCCCAAGGCCAACCTGAACTATACAGTGAGATCTTGTATTAAAAAGACAAAAAAAAAAAAAAAAAAAAAAAAAGAAAGAAAGAAAGGATTTGAAGACAATATGAAATTCAGACACTAGTTCTTTCCCATATTTAAGGTAGGAAAAACAGAAAACCAGTACAGAGGTTTGGGGTTTGTTTGATTAGTTGGCTAGTTTTTGTTTGTTTTGTTTTGTTTGATACAGAGTCTTGTGTAGGTCAAGCTAGCTTTAAATTTGCTATGTAACACAGGTTGGCCTCTTAACTCACAGTGATCTTCTTGTCTCAGCCTCCGGAGTGCTGGTTTTACAGGTAAGAACCACCACGCCCAACCCAGAGTTTTTTCAATACTGAGGATCAAACCCAGTGCCTTCATGCTGAGCTACATCTATAATCCGTTTAAATTATTATTATTATTGGTATGCATGTAAGAGAGAGAGAAAGAGAAACTCACTAAATCCCTAAATTGTATGGGCTGGCTTGAATTTGTCTACTCATCTTTTTTTTTTTTTAAGTTTAGTTTCTTTTTTTTTTTAAATAGGGTCTCACTATATTTCATACTGGCCTAGAACTTGCTACGGAGCACAAATTGGCCTTGAATTCTCAATCCTCCTGCCTCAACCTCCCAAGTGCTAGGATTACAGGCATGTGCTACCATGCCTGGCTCAAAGTACAGATTTATTCAACAAATGTGTTAATAGTTAATACCTACTATGCATAAGCGCTGTGCTGAATGGAAAGAATACAGAGGTGAGCAGGATAGACACACAGCATGGAGTGCACAGTACAATGGACTGGAGATTTTCATGCTTTGTTCACCATGATGAGAGAGATGTGATAATGCAGCTGAGTTCATCTGCAGGAGGCAAAGTTGGAATTCTCACTTTATTGCTCTAATTTTCTCTGAAGATGAGTGTAGTTTCTGCTGAGAGGAGTAAAGAAGGGATGAGGCAAGGAACTTGAGAAAAGAGACAATTTGAAGTGGCTGCTTTGGGTATTAGGAGAGAGTGATTTTCCCAGTTTGGAGATGCTGCATTTATAAAGACCTTGTGGGGCTGTGTGATTTTCTTCAGAACACCAGTGGGGTAGGAGCAGAGTTGTTTTGATTTGTCCTTTGAAATAACTTCCACCAAATTCATGCATTTCTTTCCAAACCTGTGCAGTGTTGAGGATCAAACTCAGGGGTTTGTTGCAAGCTGGGCAAGTATGTATCACTGAGCTATGCTCCTTTTTTTTCTTTTTCTTTTTTTGGTGGTGGTACTAGGGGTTGAACCCAGTGCCTTTGCACTGGGTTACATCCCCAGGCTTTTGTTTGTTTGTTTGTTTAAGTACAGGGGATTAAAGTCATGACCTTGCACTTGCCAGGCAGGTGCTGTGCTGCTGAGCTATATCCCAGGCCCTTTAATTTTTATTTTGAGAAATGGTGTAGCTAAGTTGCCCAGGATAGGCTCAAATTTGCAATCTCCTTGCCAAAATTCTGTGATTACAGTGTGTGCCACTACACTACACTGGCTCTGATGCTTCTAAATGTTGAGTATCTTTTTTCCAAAATTTTATTTGAGCCTTCAAAACAATCCCTGGCTACTGCAGTGGTCCACTGTATTGTCTTAAATGGAAGATACCTTAGTGGTTAATCTTGTGTAGGTTTCTTTTTTGGTTTTTTGGTACCGGAGATCAAACTCAACCTCACGCTTGCAAGGCAGGCATTTATGCCACTGAGCTAAATCCCTAGCCCTCTTCTGTAGGTTTCTACCTATTGTTTCTGATTCTGTTTATCTTACTGATTCACCTATATCTGCGTGTGTGTGTGTGTGTGTGTGTGTGTGTGTGTGTGTGTCTATGTCTATGCCTTGCTCACTGGCTGAGGGGCTTAGCCTGGTTGGTGATGCTACCCATTTTGATCTCAGTCAATTAAGGCTAGTACAGAAATGGTAAACATCTTCCTTCCTTTCCTCTAGTCCAGAGACTAAGATGTGGGTAGAAGTACCCACTCCGTAACACTCCCCAGGAATCTCAGCATCTCCCAGGCCACCTACTTCCCTGGGAATTTTGAGAATGTCTTTTGTCTCAGCCCCACGCAGAGAAGAATCCAATACGAAGGTGGAAGCCAAGCAGCTCGGTCTGCAGCAGCCTCCTTCTTCCTCCTCATTGACATTCTCAGGAGAAAGGGTGGGAGGGAACAGGGGCAGTCTAACCATTTGGAGGGAAGTCTAGGGCTCTCAGGAGGGCCTCGAGTCACTAGTCCAGGGCCCCAGGGATATACAGGGTGAGGGCAGCTGTTCACGGTCGATCTCAGGTCTCCGAGTCCCTTTCTGTGTAGTCTCTGAACCCATTAGTCTTGGTCTCCACAGTTCTCTTTTGGCATCAGCCCCTCTCACCTGTCATCTTTCATCAGCCAAAGCCTGACTGCCAGCCACCCTAGCTTCCTGACCCCCTGGTCCCTAGCATGGTGAGCCAAACCCATCTTGATTTGACAGTTGTGGTGAGCCGGACAACGACAGGGTCCAGGAAAACCTCTGGTGGACACTTTCCTTTCCCAGGCCTCAAGCCTCCTACCTATATGCAGATCGCCTTACTGGGGTCAGGATGAACCAAGAGGAGGCACATGGGGAGAAATAAGGAGACAGAGGTAAAAATCATAGGAAAAACGCAGAGAGGGGTGGATTTGGAGCGAGACGATGAAGGCTCCCTAGGGTACAGAGTCGCCACAACCATAGAAGGAAAGGGGGGCGGCTGGGATCTCAGCGCTTCTGACAGCCCAGCCCAGCCAAGGCCCCCAGGTTTCCTATCTCTCTTTTCTGTTTCTCTTGAGTCCTCTCTTGTGACGTTTGGCCTGTGGGCCTCCCCATGCCAGCTCGTCTCTGTTTCTGTGTGTGTGTGTGTGGGGGGTCTGTCTTCCTCTGTCCTTGTTTCGCCGACTGTCCGCGGGTCTCCATCTCACACGGGTCTCTAGTCTCCAGCTCTCCTCCCGACTGGCTCTCAGGTTGGACGCTACTCCTGGCGCCCCGCCCCAGAGCAGCACTATAGGCGGAGAGGCGGCGAGGAGGCGGGGTCTGAAAGCCCTCTAAGGACTCGATTGGTTATGGAGAGCAGGGGCGGGCTGGAGGCGGGCCCGGCCGGAGGCGGGCGGGGCAGCTGAGGCCGAGCCCAGAGCTCCGGGCGGTCGCATTGTTTTCCTCCGTGGAGCCTCGGCAGGAGTAGGGGCTGCGACCTGGACCCAAAGCTCTGCAGAGACAGCGCCCCGGAGCCCGGATCCAAGGACTCTCCAGTTGGGACGCGCATCGCGTCTCGCCCGAGCCCCAACCCCGGATTGCGAACTCTGCGCGACGTGGGGCTCCGGCCGCCCGCCGCGCTCTGGATCCCACCGACCCGGGTCGCCTAGCAAGTACCGTACCTTGGGGCGGAGACAGGAGTCGGGAGGGGAGCCGGAGGTGTGGCGCGCAGGGCACCTCGAGTTGGGGCGCGCGGGAGGCGGGGACCGTGACCGACCTCCGTCGCCGCCCTGGTGGGCGCAGGGTCTCGTCGCCTCCGCGACTGGTCCCTCCGGTCGCGTCTGGTTGGATTGAGGAGTATGGAAGGGAACATTTTGGGGTGCGGAGCGCACCGTGCAGGAGGTGGAAAACCTGGTCCCTGGCCTTCCCCGCAAGGAAACTAAGGCTTTGAGACCCAGGGGGGCCGGACCTTCACGATGCCCCTGCGGGATAGGAAGAGGACGCGTCGTTCGCACTTTGGTCCAGGGCTGCACCGTTGTCCTTGTGCATGCAGGAGCCCGAGCACCTCTGGGGGTTTGGCTAGAGCAGAGTCGGGGAGTCCCCTCCCCGCGAGAAACCTCGGCCCCAGCGCCCACCTCCTCTCGTCCTGCTTGGCTCCGGGCTTTGTTAGTCGGGTCTCCGAGGAGCAGAGCCGCACAGGCAGCCGCGTCCCCGCTCGCGAACCCCGCGCCTCCTGGCCCGGGCCCACCCTCCTGGTTCTCTGCCCTGGCCCGGTTTCCCGGCCCGGAGACCGCCCCGCCTCCCGGCCCGCTCCGGCCCGCTTCGGCTGCGCCTGCGGACCCTACAGCCCCTCCTCTCGCTAACGTGGCTCTGGGACCCGGTCCCGGTCCGGACTCAACTGCCCGCCTTCCTCAGAGCTCGGATCCAGCCCTGGCCCGGGCCCACCTCCCGCAAAGCCCTAGACACCTGAGTTCTCTCAGCGGGGCCGAGTGGGTGCGGGGAAGGTACAGAGCCTGGCCGAGGGTGAAGGGTGGGGAAAGGTGAGGACAGGCTAGCCACGGCGCAGCTAGGCTCCTTGCACAGCCCCCGCGCCCCTTGAGGAAGGGGACCCGGCAGGCAACAAGCCTGATGGCTTCCTGCTATTGTCCCCAGCCCAGTCCCCCATTTTCCATCCCTTCCCCAGCTCTGCTAGGTTCTGGCTGTGACCTCGGCCACTCCCCTGAGCTAGCTGCCCGGCCAGGAGGACATAGAAGGTCTGTTTCCTCTTCCCAGAAATGAGTTGGTCAGGGATTCCAGCAGGTCACTGTGAGCCCTTCCCCAGGTCAGGGATGGGTGGGAGCCACCCAGATGCTGTTCCCTAAAACAGGGCCAATCCCACCTGCCTGTGCATGGGGGCCCAGGGTGAAGAGAGTAGGGGAGAAGGCTGTGCCTGCCCTGGGGAAGAAGGGGCTAGGGTGCCTGTTATCAAAGCATTTTGCCTGAAAATGAAGAACATGCAAATGAGATGCAAATGAGTCTATTGTCCCTAGCTAGGAAGCTTTTGCTAAGAGGGCTGTAAGAAGGCTGTAGGATTCTGAAGGTTTTGACAGGAGAGGTCCTCATGTCCCACAGACTTCTCCCAGTGGCTCCTTGCAAGTCTGGCCCTGCAGTTCCAGGGGTTTCTGACTAGGGCCCAACCTCTGCTCTCCTATCTTTGCACTTGCACCTTTGTAACCACACTACATGCCTCCCCTCCCCCACTTTCCAAGGCAATGTCCAACCCTAAGTTTAACTTCTTTCACATTTTCATACTTAACATCCCATCTCTTATTGGGGGGTTGAACCCAGAGATGCTCTCCACTGACCTACACACACCCCTTTTTTATATTTTGAGAAGGTCTAAGTTATCCAGGCTAGGCCATGCTTGCTTGGTGTGCAAGCTAAGACAGGATTACCATGAGTTTGAGGCTAGAGTGAGTACAAGATCAGTCTGACTGCATAGTGAAACCCTGTCTCAAAAACAGAGCAACAACAAAAATATAAGTTGCCAAAAGAAAAAAGGAAAGTTACCCAGACTGGCCTGGAATTTGTGATTCTCCTGCCTCAGCCTCCCTGGGGCTATGGGTGTTTATCATCACACCCAGCTTCACATTTACTTCTAAGAGATGTGGTAAGGGAGGTGTAACTAAGGCTCTTCCCTCCTTTTGTCCCTTCTTCCATCAGGTCAGAGGTCTCTTACCCCCTCAGAGGTCTCCTGGTCCCTTCTCTCCCCATAGGAGCCAACCCGCCAGGTAAGGAAAGCCTGGGATAGAAGCAGGCACAGTCAGGAAGCGGGAAGAGGGTCCCACTGTTCTCCCCACTTTTAGACATCAGAGTTGTTTCCAGGGTAAAGATAATAGTTGCCTAAAGCAACTGGTGTGGGGAGGGTGGAGACAGGGGAGCGTGGAAGACAAGCTGTGTCCCTTTCTCTTCCCATGGGAGTGCCAGTATCCGGAACCTCCGTAGTGGGGAGGGAAGGAAGGCGACTAGGCCTGTGGACGCCAGAGGGTCGTTAGCTAGCTGACTGCTCTGCCCCTGGGGAAGGGGGTTATCATTACGTGTTCCTACCCCTTCCCTTCCTCCAGCTCTCTGGGGGCCTCACCTGACGTCAGCCTCCACCAGTGACGCTGGGTTGGGGGTGAGGGGACACTTGGGTCCCGGCTTCAAGAGTGGAATTATTGGGAACATAGAAGGGAGGTGGGTCTGTAAGCCCAGGAATTCTTTAGGGGACTTGCTGGGATGCTTAACTGAGGATTACTGTGATCTGTTCACGAAAGAAACGATTCTTACCCTCCCTGACCTGATTTCTGGAGTTTCTCTGTCCTTCAATTTTAGGGGAAGGCAGGAAGCTGGCTCAAACCTCCCTCTGTGGGACTCCAGGATCAGTGGGCTGGGGAGGCTGATGGGCTGGAATGAGACTAGTCTCACTGTCCCTTCCACAATATCCGTCTTTTCCTGGACTTTGGGCTACAGTTGCTTGTCACTGAATTATTTATATTTCAATTTCAGAGGCAGCCTGATGAGGGAAGAGAGGGAAAGAGGGGCACGTTCAGCCATTTCACCTCACCAGTCCTTCTATCCTTGGCCTCTCTTAGCGGGTGGGTCCCCCCCACCCCCGCCCCCGCCCCGGTCAAATACATGCCCTGGTTCTTAGGAGCCAGGGAGGAACAGGGGGCTAGGGAGGCTGGGAGGGGGACAGTGGTCGTGGAGACAGCTGCAGCCAGAGCTAAATTTAGCCTCTGATCTGGCTTTGATGCAGATTCATTTTTGGCTAAGACAGCCCCCCCCAGCCCCCTCCCTGCCCAGCATCTTCTCTAGCAGTGGGAGGGGTCCCTGCAGCACGAGCTTAGACCAGAACAGTGACCCTGGGTGCCCGGCCCCCTGCTGTGTTCTTTCTCACTCCCAGAGGCTTGGCTCACACAGGGGCCTCTGCCAGGCCACCCTATACCACACACAGTGCAGCACCTACCTTGCTCCCAGGGCACTTGGGGGTCTGTGAGGGAGGGGGAGCCCAACTTGGTCCCCTCTTCCTCTTCCTGTGCCAAGGAGTCACTATTTATACTTTTAAGGCTTCAGGGTCTAATTATAGCTGAGAAGGGGTGAGCACAAGGAGGGGCAGGAGGTGTCACCTACCTAATGTCCCAGACTGGCGGGAGAGGACAGGCTGAGTGCGAAGGCTTGGGGAGGTAGTTTGTCTTGTCCTTACCTGGGGTCATGTTGGCTGGCAGCTTCACACCAGCCAGTTTGGGCCAGTTGGAGAGGGATCAGCCTTGAGTGACAGTGACAGCTGCTGGGATTGGGCCAGCACGCATAGAGAGTTTTTCCCTCACCCCTCAGGTCTTCTGGGGATACTTCTGGAGAGGAGCTGCCTTCCCTTGGTCCCTTACCCCACTTTTTCCTGTCTCCCCTTCCAGGCCCAGCATATGGGTGAGGGGGTACCCCCTGGGGCCTGAGCTGCCCAGCACAGGATGCCCCGTGGCTCCCACCTCATGCCCTTGCTGCTACTGCTGCTGCTGCTCTCACTTCCCCATAGCCAGGCTGCCTTCCCCCAAGACCCCCTCCCCCTGTTCACCTCTGACTTACAAGGTGAGTCTCACACCTCTGTGGCAGGTAAGGTACAGGGAGCTCCTGGGCTCCCTTCTTTATTTTTAAGGCAGGGTCTGGCTATATAGTCCAAGTTGGCCCTGAACTCGTGGTAGTCTGTCTCAGCCTCCTGCTTCCATTCTTTCCTGTGCTTGGGCCTGGTTTTCCACTGTGTTGCTTGATGGTTAAAAGCATGAACTCTTAACCAGATCTTAGCAGGGTTGAGGTAGGAGGATCCTCACGAGTTCAAGGCCAGCATGGACTACACAGTGAGTTTGCAACCAGTCTGATACCTACATAGTGAGACCCTGTCTCAAAAAAAAAAACAACTTAGCAGGAAATTTCTTTTGGTACTAGGAGTTGAACCCAGAACCTTTGCATTGAGCTCATTTTTTATTTTTTTTTATTTTATTTATTTATTTTTTTATCGGTACCAGGGATCGAACTCACGACTGCCTGCTTGCAAGGCAGGCGCTTATGCCGCTGAGCTAAATCCCCAGCCCCCTCATTTTTTATTTAAAGACTGAGTCTAAATTGCTTTGGCAGACTGGAACTTGTAACCCTTCTGCTCCAGGCTCTCAGAGTGCTGGGTTTACAGGCCTGTGCCACCATGCCTGGGTTTTAGCAGTCATGTGACCTTAATTAAAGTTATCTAATCTTTTTTAGCCTCAGTCTCCTCATCTAGAAAATGAAGATAATAATATTCTCCCTCACAGAGTTATTTAGGGGTTAAATGAGTTAATACTTACAAAGTGCTGAGAACACTGGCACAAAGTAAATGCTTTATATTTGTTTATTATTTTTAGTTACAAAATGAAAGCCTGGGACCAGTTTGGTGGTTCCCAACACCTCTTACCTCCCCATCTACCGTTTGTGCTACCGTGGTAGAAACCACAATTCCCACCTTTCTGGGAAGAACATTATCTATTTTGCAAGTCCCTGTTATATATGGAGGAGGTAGAGGAATTTGATGTGTAGAGGAACTGCAGTTGGGTTGAGAGAAACTGTTGGGGGAGTGATATGAATAGCAAACACTTTGTGTCAGTTGCAGTTCTAAGCACTTTCTGAATGTTGATGCATCTCCCTAAACCCTGGGCTCTCTTTGAATGCTGGGGACTGAGATTCCCAAGACCCAGTCAGGTGGATCCTGAAGTGGATCAGAAGAGGCAGAAGCCTTGGAGAGCTGAGGTGGCTGCAAGGCTGTGGAGGGTGTATGTGGAGTACAGTAAAGGCTCCAGATGGGCCAGAGTACAAGCTGAGCCCAAAAGTAGTTTCAGGAAGGGACTGAGCTCAGCCCTTGAGTCCAACAGATCTGAACCTAAATCCTGGCACCTGCCACTTCAAACTAATGCAGCAGTTTCCTGCCTCAGGTTCCCGCCTGTAAAGCCTGACCTCGTAGGGTTAATATGAAATGAAATGGTGCATCGAAAGCGCTAACACAGTGCTTGGCAGGGACTAAGTACTCTGTGATCCTGGTATTGTTATTTTTATTACTAGCTGGCCCCCTCGTGTCTCCCATCTTCTCTGCCCCTGTCCATGGCTGGGCTTCCCCTGGAGAGAGGATAATGGGCCCCACATGGTATCTTGGTGCCCTGAGCACCACCTTGTTCTCTGTGCTCTAGGTTCCTCCCCGTTGTCCTGGTTCCGGGGGTTGGAGGAAGATGCTGTGGCTGCAGAGCTGGGGCTGGACTTTCAGAGATTCCTAACCTTGAACCGGACCTTGCTAGTGGCTGCCCGGTAAACTGGCCGAGGCACAGTTGTGGGGCAAACATGTATGCTCCTGGGAAGACATGGGAACTGCATGGCTAGTGCAGCATCCTGCAGGGACACAGACATGCTTGGACTTAGGTCCCAAACTCCAAGGCATGGAATAAGGGGAAGGCCAGGGGCCAGGAGGGCTACGCGAGCTGTCCCTGCACAGGTGACCATGGAGAAGTAGGACTGAGGCCTGGGTGCCTTGGCTCAGCTCTAACCCTTCCTTCCCTGCCCCTTCAGGGACCACATCTTCTTCTTTGATCTTCAGGCCCAAGAAGAAGGGGAAGGGCTGGTGCCCAGCAAGGTGAGGCTGTCTAGGACAAGGTGCAGGCCCAGAGATGAGACTGGAAGACAGATGAGGGCATCAAGTGGGTGGGAAGAAGAACCAGAAAACAGCCATAACATGAGGCAGGGCCCAGGATGCCTCATGAATTCCTGCTTTTGCTTCTCCTTCAGTATCTGACATGGAGGAGCCAAGGTGTGGAGAACTGTGCTGTTCGGGGAAAGCAGACGGTGAGGACGGAAGGAGACATCTGAAGGGGAGGAGAGGTTCCCTGCCTATAGCCTCTGCCCAAGTAGCCCTCTGCCATGGCCAGGTTCCTGCCCACCTTCCACCCTGGGCCAAGAGAACAGTGGGGAGGTGAATTAATGCTTTTTGGTTACCCATCTCACAAAAAGGCTCAGAAAGGTCTGAGGCCACCTGACTAGCCACCAGCTTAGCAGGGACTCTTATCCCATGTTACTCACGGGTAGTAGCTTACTGCTTGTGACTCCTGTCCCTGGCTTGAATTTTGGGTTCTCTAGGAGGAATGCTACAACTACATTCGTGTCCTTGTTCCCCGGGACTCCCAGACGCTCCTTGCTTGTGGAACGAACTCATTCAACCCCAAGTGCCGCAGCTACGGGGTACAAAGGAGAGGTGGAGGGCAGGATGGGGCCGGGAGCAGAGCCCACGATGGGCAGCAGTTTGATGGGAGGGACTAGGAGTTGGGGTTGGGGATGGGATTGCTCAGAATGGAAGTTCCAGAAAGGCTGAGGGACAAGGGCACATGAGGGAGTGGGCCACAGGGCCAGCATCTACGACCCCAAGTATTCCAAGAACCTGCTCCCTCTGCCCCCAGATAACTTCACTGCAGCAGGAGAATAAGGAGATGGATGGGCGGGCTCGATGCCCCTTTGATGCCACCCAGTCCAGTGTTGCCATCTTTGCAGGTGTGTGCCTGAGGATGGGAGAAGCAGGCCCGGGGCTGGAGAGTGCCCACCGAGCTTCTCTCCCAGCTTGGTTTTCCTCTGTCCCTGCATAGAGGGTGAGGGAGGGGCCAGGGCCAGGGCCAGGCCTAGGCAGGGGTGCTGGCAGCCCAGTAGGAGGCAGAAGACCCCATCACTCCCCTGACCCCACCCCCGCAGAGGGCAGCCTGTACTCGGCCACAAACACAGACTTCCAGGCCAGTGATCCTGTCATCTACAGAAGCCTTGGGCCTCTGCCCCTGCTCCGTACTGCAAAGCATGACTCCAAGTGGCTCCGAGGTCAGTGGGCCTCGGGGAGGGAGGCTGTTCTTGGGAAATAGGGGTAGAGGACCAATAGGGGTAGAGGGGGGCAGGCAGGAGGTAGGCAGTGTGCACATGGATGCAGCAGTAAGGTGCAGTGTGGGGCAGGAGCGTCTGAGCGTATACCCTTCCATACTCTTCCACTGCTCCCACCTCAGAGCCACACTTTGTCCATGCTGTGGAGCATGAAGAACACATTTACTTCTTCTTCCGAGAAGTCTCTGTGGAGGATGCTCGACTAGGGAGGGTAAGAAAGCAGGCACTGGGGCTCTGGACCCTCATGTCCAAAACAACTCCCAGACTATGGGCCTCCAACCTTGAATGACCCCCAGCTCTTTGCCCATGATCCTCATACTGACCTCACATGAGCCCCATCATGTCCTTCCTTTGCTGTGACCCTGTCCCATCTCTGGTGCTCAGAAGCTGCCATGTTCTTCTGGGCCCGCTGACCCAGCAGCACGCTAACCTCCTCCTCATCCTGTCAGGTGCAGTTCTCCCGTGTGGCCCGCGTGTGTAAACGTGACATGGGCGGCTCGAACCGGGCCCTGGATGGCCAATGGACATCCTTCCTGAAGCTTCGGCTCAACTGCTCTGTCCCTGGGGATTCTACCTTTTATTTTGACGTGTTACAGGCCTTGACTGGGCCTGTCAGCCTGCACGGCCGCTCTGCTCTCTTTGGAGTCTTCACCACCCAGACCAATAGGTTGGTACCAAGCTAACTACTGTGACCTCATCTGTCCCCTGCTCCTCCAGCATCCAGCTTCCATCCCGCAGCGGCCGATGCAAGCAGTGAGGGGAAGTGTTAGGCAAAGCCTGCCTGCTGTCCTCGCCACCTTTCTTCCTCCTAGCATGGCATCCAGTGGCTGTCCCAGCCTAACACGGTGCATGGAGGGCAGCTACCGCCTCTTACCTGGCAGCAGCTGCACAGCCCCTTTCAACACCTCTCCTGCATCTTTTCTGGCTTCCCCAGCATCCCCGGCTCTGCAGTGTGCGCCTTCTACCTGGATGATATTGAGCGTGGGTTTGAGGGCAAGTTCAAGGAGCAGAGGAGCCTGGATGGGGCCTGGACCCCTGTATCGGAAGATAGGGTCCCCTCACCCAGGTATCCAGCATGGGGGAGGTCTCTGTGGGGGCAGAAGGAAGTGGTAACTGCTCACAGGATGGGACTTCGAGGGGGGCTAGGCCTGCAGCGAGGCTGGCAGCTGCAGCAGGGATGGGGGCAGGGCCGCAGGTATCTGTTGGACGGGCAGGAGCCGCCGACCATGTTTATGAGTGGTGGGGGAACATAGCTTAACCAGACCAGGGTCCCTGCCCTAAGGTTAGGCCTTCCATGTCCCTGCCAGGCCTGGATCCTGTGCAGGTATGGGTGGAGCTGCCTCGTTCTCCTCTTCTAAAGACCTTCCTGATGACGTCCTGACCTTTATCAAGGTTCACCCACTGCTGGATTCTGCAGTGCCACCTGCCATCCATCAGCCGCTCCTCACTCTCACCAGCAGGTACCCCTGGCCACCTCCCCTCAGCAGTCCTTCCTCTCACCTCACAAGGTAAACTGCATCAGTGGAGAGAGCAGTCACGAAAGTAGAAGGCAGAGTGCTAAGGGAACCCTGGGTTGGGGAGGACACAGGACCCTCAAGCACCCCTCGAACACTCAGGCTTCCACTAGACAGGCTGCCTTGACCTGAGGCCTCTGTTCCAGGGCTCTCCTGACACAGGTAGCTGTGGATGGCATGGCTGGTCCCCACAGTAACACCACTGTCCTGTTCCTCGGCTCAGAAGATGGGGTAGTGCTGAAGTTGCTGCCCCCAGAGGGGCATCCTGGAAGAGCTGACCCCATCCTACTGGAAGAGATTGATGCCTACAGCCCCTCTCGGTAAAGGAACAGGTTCCTCAAAGAACAGGGTGGGATGGGAGGTGACAGGCGGGGGTGTGGGAATGGGTTGGGGCAGGAGTAGAGAAAGGACTTGGTGATCAGACTAGCGTGGTGGGGCAGGGCAGCTCCATGGTTGTGCTCTGTTGCTTGTGCACCTCCCCTGCCTTCTGCTCGTCAGCTCTCCCAGGAGAAAGGCTAGCTTCACCTGCCTCTTTTGATGCCTTTGAGTCTCACCCTAGGTGCAGTGGGAAACATGCAGCCCAAACAGCACGACGCATCATAGGGCTGGAGCTGGACACTGAGGGTCACAGGCTCTTTGTGGCTTTTTCTGGCTGTATCATCTCCCTCCCTCTCAGCCGCTGTGCTCGCCACGGGGCCTGTCAGAGGTGAGAGGGGCCTGAGGCCAGGACTGCCTGGGTGAGTTCCCTGGCCAGCAGGAGCACAGAAAGACCCATAGATCTTGGGGCTGCCAGGGACATGGAGGGAGGGGATCGTTCTGAAGGAGGTCATAAGCAGCACCTGGAACAGAGGTGGGGATCAAGGAATGGGGCTATCGTGCTGGGAGTCCCCTCTAAATGGTGACAGAGAGACTGGAATAGAATGTGGGTCCCAGTCTCACATGACTCAGTTTCTTCTAGGAGCTGTCTGGCTTCTCAGGACCCATACTGTGGATGGCATAGCTCCAGAGGCTGTGTGGATGTCCGGGGTCCTGGTGGGTAAGTAAGCCCTGGATTAACCTGAGGATAAGCTTTCACAGAGCTGAGGAAGGAAGCTGAGCCCCAGAGTGGGGCCTGGGGTTAAGGTGTAGCACTGCACCCAGCCACCTCCTTTTCTTCCCAGGACTGATGTAGATCAGGCTAGAAACCAGGAGTCCATGGAGCATGGTGACTGCCAAGGTAAACGAAGGGGTGGCTGCAGCCACAGCCAGAGATGCACGTGGCTCCAATAGCCACAGACATCATCTGCGGTGTGGGCTTTTGTCTTCCTTGCTTTCTGTGGTGCATGCAGTCCGTTTCCATCAGTTCTTCAGGTAGCTTCCTCCTTACCCCCTCTTCACCCTGTCTCTGCCTGCTTCACAGACGGAGCGACTGGGAGTCAGTCTGGTCCTGGGGATTCTGCTTACGGTGAGTCTTCTTGTCCCAGCTTCACCTTCCCTTGCTTATTAGCCCACATCCCAAGTGTGTACCCCACGGCAGCAGCGGACCAGCACCCTGGAGTCTCACACAAGCGTCACAATTCTCCAGATCCCCAACGTCTAGCTCAGTGCCTGGCACACTATAGGGCATGAAATAGTTTTTTCACGAATAAATGAAAGTGTCCCCATGGTGAGCCCTTCCCCATACCCAGAGGAAAACAGCAGCTCAGGTTTCAAAGCCCTGGGGGACACTGGGTGGGTGTTTGGTGGAGAGCAGGAGCCTCACAGGCTCTGACCTGGTCTCTGTCACCAGTGCTTCTGGGTCCTGGCCCTTTCCCTGAGGTCCCCAGCCCCCCCAGTGATGCCTCGCTGGGGCCCCAGTCTTCCACTCTTGGAGCTCACACTCAGGGTAAGGGGGCTGCTGGGAGGGGTAAGAGTGACATGTGGGGCTGCTGACTCTTGGAGGATTCTGCGCCCAGCACGGACTGGTGTTCGATGTTCACTAACGCCTGTTTGGTGCCTCCCTCATCCCTCAGCCGGGCACTGCAGCCCGAGTCCAGTCTTCCTGCACGGGCGTTTTGGCGGTTGCTCTTAGCATGGCTGCAGAGCCCAAATGCTCTGGCCTGTGCGTGCGCGTAGTGTTGGGCTGTTTGGAGGCGTCAAGGGAGGTGGAAGCCTAGAGTTCGGCTGAACCCCTGCTCCCCTCGGTGGCAGGCGTGCGCAGGGACCTCCCCGCGGCCTCACCCTCGCGCTCGGTCCCCGTCCCGCTCCTCCTGGTCAGCGTGGCTGCAGCCTTCGTCCTGGGCGCCTTCATCTCTGGCCTGCTGGTGTCCTGTGCTTGTCGCCACGCGCACCGACGAGGGAGCAAGGACATCGAGACCGCGGGACTCCCGCGCCCTCTCTCCCTCCGCAGCCTGGCGCGGCTGCACGGGACAGGCGCGGAGCCCCCACCGCCACCCAAGGACAGCAACTCTGCACATACGCCACAGCTCTACAGCACCTTCCTTCCCCCACCTGAAGGCGGGCCTCCGCCCGAGCTGGCCTGTCTGCCCACGCCGGAGTCCACGCCTGAGCTGCCGGTCAAGCACCTAAGTGCGCCCGCAGTGCCCTGGGAGTGGAACCAGAACGGCAACAACGCTAAGGAAGGCCCGGGCCGCGTGCGGGGCGGCCACGCGGCGGGCGGGGCCGCGCCGCGCGTGCTGGTGAGGCCGCCGCCGCCCGGCTGCCCTGGGCAGGCGGTGGAGGTCACCACGCTCGAGGAACTGCTGCGCTATCTGCACGGCCCGCAGACGCCCTCCCAGGCCGCGGAGACAGCAGCCCCTGCCCCTTGCGCGGCGCGCGCGCTCCCGCCCGAGCCCAGTCCACTGCCGCGCGAGTGGGCGCCGCCCCTGCGGCTGGACGTGCCCCCCGACGGCGGCTACGTAGCGCGACCCGCGCTCTCGGCCCCTGCGCCCCGGCTGGGCGTCGGAGGGAGCCGCAGGCTGCAGTTCCCGCAGCACCGCGCGCCGCCGGCGCTGCTCACGCGAGTGCCCTCCGGCGGCCTCTCCAGGTACTCAGGGGGGCCGGGCAGGCATCTGCTCTACCTGGGCCGGCCCGATGGCTACCGCGGCCGCGCCCTGAAGCGAGTGGACGCGGAGAAGCCCTCGCTGTCTCCGAAATCGTCCCTGGTCGTGCCCACCCCCCATCCGGCCGTCCCCAGCGGCAGCCACTTTAACTTTTAAGAGGAGCTGCGCCACGAGTTTCGGGGCCCTAAAGCCTTATGTCCTGTGAGGCCGTGGGCACGGACGCTTCTCCAAGGACAGATGCTCATCCTCGCTCTCCGCCCACACGTCCAGCCTTCCTGGACTCTGCGAGTCTCCGGGGATTCTCCTCGCCTTGGGTTATTTATTGACTGTCTCTCCTCCGTCCTCGAGAGAGGAGTGGGAGGCAAGTCGCTCGTCCCCTCGCTGAGCCCGCATTTCGAGGGGCGCTGCAGACTCCCACTCCCCGCTCCTGTCTCCTGCCAAGCTGCCTTAACTTGCCGCCCCGGCTCCTTCCGCGGCTGGGCCCCGGGCGGGCCACACCGAGGGCGGACGGACGCATGGATCGGGCTGGGGATACGCGTTGTGCCGAGTTCTCGGGCCCCTGGCACTGGGACGTACCTCTCCTACTGTGTAGGAGCCTCCGCTTCCCAATACAGCTATGTCCCCCAAGCTGCCGCCTGACTTCACTCACGTGGGGAAGGGGGAGGGCGGGACGAAACCTCGGCCCTTCTCTGAGCGCCTTCGCCCGGAGTCGCCCGCATCTTGGCCTCGAGAGCTCTCCCGGGTAATCAGGGCCGCTGCGCTCCCCCGGGGTTAATCAGGAAGCGTTTCCTGAAGGAGGCAAGCGAAGAAATGGTGCGTGTGGGTAAGCCAGGATCTAGAAGCCGCAGCAGAGTTAAGTGGGGCGGGGAGGCTCAGAGCACAGTTCTGGGTTGAGGTTAAGGTTAAGAGGGCCTGGTGTCCTGCCTAGTCTGTGAGGCTGCGGGGGGAATGTTCGCAGAAATAGAACGTGGCTGCAGCGTGACTGAGTTTTATATCAGGGAGTTTTGCCCTAAAGAGCATTTGGCTGGAAGAATTCGGATTGCTTAAGGGCTAAAAACCAGCAAAGGCTTCAGCACTGTGGGAAGCCAGGTTTTCCTCCCACTGGTCCCCCCGGAACGGTTCTTCAGACAGCGGCAGGGGGCGGCAGGGCGCGTATTTCCTCACGCGCATGCGTGGCCTCACCTTGCAAAACCTCGGCCACAGTGGAGGAACCCCGCCC
>PVJX010035408.1:0-18260 GCA_004027295.1 Dolichotis patagonum | reverse complement strand
GGAGGGGAGGGGAGGGGAGGGGAGAAGAGAAGAGAAGAGAAGAGAAGAGAAGAGAAGAGAAGAGAAGAGAAGAGAAGAGAAGAGAAGAGAAAAGGGGGAGGACAAGCAGGCCATCGGTTGCACAAGCCTGGCTTAAGTTAATGCCCCTATCTTACCGAGAGCAAGCCACTAAGCTTTTTTTATGGCTTTTCTTTCTTTTTGATTTTTCTTCTAGTGCTGAGGTTGAATTTAGATCTTGTGCATACTTGGCAAATATTCTTTCACTAAGCTATATCTGCAACTCTGTTTTTGGAATTTTGCACTTAATATTTTCAGACCACAATTGACCATGCATACTGAAACCTCAGGAAGTAAAACTATAGGGGATTGTGCATAATGTTAACAAAGGGTAGGTAAAGTACAGACCCAATCTGAAACAACAGAAAACCTAACTTGCAGTAGGTAAGGTATGAAATAAGGTGATGTTAGCAAAAGAGTAAGCCTTGTGTGGATCTCTCCTCCAGTATTGACCTTGAACTTTGCAATGTCAAAGAAAAATAGAATCATGTTCAGTGACACTGGATGGTTTAGAATTTTATGCAGTATTTTAAGGAATGATTCCATCATGATTGAAAACATTGATAAGCAAAAGCTGTTATTAGCTATGCAAAATGGGAAAGAGACAATGTCTCCAAATGTAAATGCTAAAAAGGGAGACAGATTTTTCTCTCAGATCTTAGGAAAGCAGAAAGTGATAGGTAAAAGACAAAAGATCAGGGAAAGCTGAAGCTACTCAGGAAGAAACTCACACTGAATGTTCTGTGCTTTCTCCTGGTTGTGGTTCAGATTCACAATGTCCCTATCTGTCTCCTGGGTTCACAAGTAGAGGTTCTGGAAGGTGACTGAGTGATCAGGACTCCAACTCATCTGTGACTAATCCATTAACAAGATCATAACTTGATGACATATTTAGGAGGTGATGGGAACTTGGAAGGTGAAAGGAATGGTTCATGGAGATGCATTTTTGCAGACTGTGTCTTGTCCCTGTTTCCTTCCTCTCTGGCATTTTCCTTTTCTGTTTACTGGCTACCTTAAGGTGAGAAATTTTCCCTAGGTACCCTCTCATTACATTTCTTCCTTACCAGAAATGTAAAAGCAAAGGAGCCAGGTGATCATGACCTGAAACCTCTGAAACCGTAGGCCAAAATAAACTTTTCCTGCTTTAAGTTCTTTTTTTCAGGTGTTTGGCCAGAGCAACAAAGAGCTAACACACTTCCAGAGCTTAAAGCATTTTTAAAAACAATCATGATGGGCATTTTTATAATGTAATACCCCTTCCCCAGCCAGAGCTGTTACTCAGAACACCCAATATGCCTGCTGCTCACCTGAACAAGGCTCTTGATGAATTTTTTTCTCTGCAGTCTTCAGGTCACGTTCCTGTTCCAGTTGGGTGATCAGAGTAGGTTTGCTGAGCTGATGTCCTACAAGGAAGAATGAAACACGAGAGAACATTAAAATGTAAACAACTACCAAGACATTGTGGCAACTAGGTTTTTGAGTCCCTGGAGGTGGGTCAACTATGGGTTTAGGAATAGCAAAGTGAGCCAGATGTGGTGCTCAATGCCTGTAATCCCAGCACTCAGGGGGTTGAGGCAGAAGGATCACTTAAATCCAAGTGATGGAGACCAGCCTGTACAGCATAAGATATCATCTCAACAAATGACAAAGAATGGGACAATGAAGGTTTTTGGTTAATTCCCTTTACTACTAAAAGAAATAATAGACAAAATAATTAAAATCAATTCCTTCAGATCTCTAGGAATTAATCAAAATCACAGAACAAAGAGGAAAGTATGCAGCCATGAGAAATTACTGAACTTTTGTGAGAGAACAGGTTCTGTGACAATTAGATATGGGATCACAGGAATCATTGGGTATCCTTGAAGTCTGCCACTGAATAGTGTCTATAGATGGTCAGGCCCAGTATTTGCACATCAGCTAGGAGACACATCCTCTCACACTTGATCTTTACATAACTTATACTACCTAATGCAACATACATGCTACATGATAATGTTATGCTGCATTGATTAGGCAATAATGATAAGAAAAATATATACACATATTCAGTACAAATTATTTTCAGGTATATATGATCAGCAGTTGGTTGAATCCATTGATTTGGAATCCATGAACACTGAGGTTTCATCACTTCTTATTCTTCCACCCTCCCCACATCAGTGGCATGGTAGCCAAATACCAGCACCACCAAAGCCAACAGAGAGGTGGCCTTTTGAGAAACTGTTAAAAGCACCAAATCCAGGCATGTCACATGTTTGTGACTCCAGCACTTTGGAGACAGAAGCTAGAGGACTATAGAGTCAAGCATGCCTGGATTACATTATAAGACTATATTTAATAATCCTAACAAAATAATAATAATAAAGTAAGCATGGATTTTTTTTTCTGAACATGTAGCTAGCTACCTGGAGAATCTCTACTTTCAGATTATCATGGATATTTAATTTTACTCAGAATTTAACAAGAAAAAAATCTTTACTGACTAAGTACAGATGCTTCTCAATTTACATTATGGATCTGTCCCAGTAAACCAATCATAAATTGAAAGTATAATTTGTCAGAAATAAGCTAGGCATGGTAGCACATGTCTATAATCCAACAACCCAGAAGCTAATAAGGCAGGAGAATCACTACAAATTTGAGATCACATTAAGCTACACATTGACTTCCAATCCAAAATGAACTACATAGCAAGACCCTAACTACAAATAAATAAATAAATAAATAAGAAAAAATCCTATTTTAAACAAGTTAGTAAGTATTTCATATAACTGATTGAACACAGGTTAACTATCTCTTTTCCAAAACGTGCAGAATAAAAACATTTCAGAACATGGAATCTTTTGGAATGTTTGCACATTTAGAAGCTAAGCATCTCTAATCCAAATATTATAATCTAAAATGCTCTAAAATCCAAAACTTCTGACCTAACATGAGGCTCATAAATAGCCTCTGGAACATTTTTTATTTCAGATTTATTGATTATGGATGCTTGACCCATACCTGTGTCACAAAAATGCTGATAAAACAAAGTACACACAAAACCTCATTAGCTGTTTATTCTTCCGACTGCATTATTCACTCACAGCTGCAGCTCTCGGACCCTATCATACACTGTGAGAATATTGCATGGCATATCATAGATCAAAGCAAGATAAAAATTCTAATTTCAAAGAATGGTTGACTAACTGGTTATCCCTTTTACATCATTATAAAATCAAAATTGTACATCAGCCAGGTGTAGGTACACACCTACAATCCTAGCTGCTAAGGAGGCTAAGGCTAGACAATTGAGACTGAGACAAGCAAGCCTGCATGACATTGCAAGACCTTGCCTGAAAGACAAATTAACTCAAACCAAGAGTCTGCCTGTACTGCCAAAAAATAATACTCTGCTGGCCACATGACCACATACTTACAGGCTATGATTTTACTAGTGCTGTCCAAGCACTAAGGAATTTAAAAAGAAAACATGGAGAACTAGAAAATCATAGAGAATGTTGGAAATCTCCAGGTTCCTGAGGTATACAAGGTCGACCATGAAGACACGGAACAAAAGAAACCAAGTCACTTACCTTTCACTTACTCTAAGACCAACTCAAGCAGGAAGTAGAAGCTAATGCTATGTTATGCTACCTAAAGCATCAAGGAATCACAAAGACTCAGGACACATTTTCTAAAAAATCTCCTTACTGCACAGGGAGAAATCAAAAGGACCTGAGGATGATCCCTCAGAAGTCAGGGTTAAAAATAAAAGCAAGCACCTTTGAGGAAACCACCTTTCAGAGCTGGGGTGTGGCTCTGCAGTAGAGGCTTTGTGAAGCATGCATAAGACACTGGGGTCAATATCCAGTGTTGCAAAAAATAAAAAACAAGATCAATCTGCATCACAAATTGGGACTCTCTCATCCCAGAAAGCTATGCTCAAGTTCAATGAAGAAATGAAAAGTTTGTGTGCTGCTTACCCAGGGAAGCCAAGTTTCTATAGTTCTCCAGCATCACATCTCGGTAGAGTTCTCTCTCAGATGGGTCCAGCAATTCCCACTCCCCTCTGGTAAAGTCTATGGCCACATCCTCAAAGGTTATGGAGCTCTAGAATACCAACACATTGGCATAAAACACCAACCAACCCCACCAGTGATCTTGGAAATATTATGAGCAACAACACTAGAGGTAAAGACCTATTTCACAGTAACTACAGACAGGACTGGGTGCATCCAGGGTTCAGTCCTCAGAATCTTTCTTCTCTTTTGCTTCCCACTCCCTAAGTGATTCCATTCAGGCTCCAGGATTTCTTTCTCTTTTTCTTGTCTTTGGTTTTCTGCCTGCTATATAGTTCAGGCTGGCCTTGAGCTCACTATGGAGCCCAAGCTGACTGAAACCCACAGTGATTCTACCTCAGCCTTCTGAGTACTGGTATTACAGGCTTGTACCACCATTCCTGGTCCCAGTCTCTAAGACTTAAAGCAGCACAGGGATCAGATACAATACCCCATGTCTCTAATCCTAGCTATAGGCAAGGCTAAAGTAAGAGGACTTCAAGTTCAAGACTACTCTAGGGCTGGGGATTTAGCTCAGTGGCTTAAGCGCCTGCCTGGCAAGCGTAAGGTCGTGAGTTCGATCCCCGGTACCAAAAAAAAAAAAAAAAAAAAAAAAAAAGACTACTCTGGGCACCTTGGCAAGATTATCTAAAATTTAAAAAAAAAAAAAAAAAGATTATCTAAAATTAAATAGGCTGGGAGTATAGCTCAGTGATACAGGGCTGGCCTAGAATGCAATAGGCCCTTGGTTCAATTTCCACAAATGAATATGAAAAAAGACTTAAAACCACCCCTAACACATGATGAAATGTGTGTCTTCACGTCTCCACCTCTAGCCTGAGACCTTTTACATTTCTACTACCTTCCATATCTGGGTCCAACATAAGACTTGAGCACACAGCAAGAATGGGAAAGTGACATGCTTTGTGATTAATCATTTCCCTCAGAATGAGCACACATTTTTGGGGACTAGGTAAGTCCTGCATGTTTCTTTTAATTTCTGTAACAGTAATATTGGTGATATTAAATTGTTAATATTAGTAATATTTAATATTACTAATATTAATGTTTTTAATATTAGTAATATTAAATACTGTTTAATATTAATATTAAATAGTAATAAGAGCAATATTGTGGGTAGTGGTAGCATCTTATTGACCTCACTATCAAAGGTCTTGAGAAGCACGTTGACCTGTGGGACTGTAGGGTATTAGCAGTCACATTCACTCCAGGACAGGAATATATTTTATGAGAAAGACACTATCTTGAGAGGGGGAAGGATAGGGAGAGGAAAAGGCTGTAAAAAAAAAAAAAAGTAAGCGGTATTACATACAAGTCTCAACTCCCCATCATGAATGCAATCATTATGTACAGCAAACATGTGCTAATTAAACAAAACAGAACAAAACAAAACAAAACAAAAGCAAAAACATCTTGACTCACCTGTGACTCACAGTGGATGCTTTCCATGTCTGTGATTCTCTGATGTTCACAAGCAGGGACCTGAATAGGTAGAGCTAGAGAAGACATTACGGTCCCCATTAGGAATCATATAGTTTCAATTTTCCTAGACAAGGTGTGACCGTTAATTGTGACATATCAACTTAATTAAATTATGAAATGTTTAGCAGATGAGTAAAGTTCACTTTGGAATATGTCTGGGAAGGTTAAGGAAGCATGATCTTGGGGAATACATTGGTCCCTGGACCTTTCCTCTGGTACTATCCCTCTTCTCAGCTTCACAGCCATCATGAACTAAGCAGCTTTGTTATGCCAGGCCCTCCTGCCATGATGTTCCTGTCTTAGATCCAGCTGACCATGGGGCTGATTCCCCTGGAACTCGCTCTCCTCCTTTTAGTTCTGGGTGTTAAGCTTTAGGTCCCAACAAAGAAAAAGCTGACACACAAGACAGTTCAAATTCAGGAAGGTGGATCAATTTTCTTTCCCAATATCATTGAAAATATTTTTGGGAAAGCAAACTATCACCCCTAACATTTCTGTCCCCTTCACTCTACATACACATTTTTATTTCATAATCTCAAAGGGCACTGAATCAGACAAAGAGCAAAATGGGGGGCTTCAAATGTTCATCAAGCTCTACACACTCCTCTCATTTTAGCTCCTCCTCTCTATTCCTCTTCCACAAGCGGTAAGCTTCCTTCCTTTTTGCCTGGCTCCATTGAGGAGGTAGCCCTCCTTTAGGCGAAAGCACATGCATCCAGGAACTTACCAAGTATAGTGGATGGATTTGCAGCTGCCATTCTGCAAGTCTGCAAGTTAATACACTCAGCATCCAGGAGAACCAAGGTGCTTCTTACCTTGCTGCCAGTGACCACTCCAGGAAAGGCTCTGAAACAAACATTAAAATTAGGCTTGGTGGTACACACCCAAAGCAACAGGATTAGCAACCTGGGCAATTTAGCAGGACCCTGTCTCAAAATAAAAAGGGCTGTGGAGGAGCCAGGGATATAGCCCTGTGGCACAGCCCTACCCTGGCTTTGTTTTGTATCAGGGATCATGAATTTCGTGAGGTATAAAAAAAAACAAAAAACAAAACGACGGGGCTGGGGATTTAGCTCAGTGGCTTAAGCGCCTGCCTGGCAAGCGCAAGGTCATGAGTTCAATCCCCGGTACCAAAAAAAAAAAAGGTTAAAAAAAAAAACGATGGTGGATATTGTTTAGGAGAAAATGCTCTGAATTCTATCCCCAGTACTGCAATAAGTGAATAAAAAGATATTAGTTGTGAGCAATCTGTCCCTCAGATGTATCCAATTAAATAATTTGTGCCAGGATATTTGTTTCAAGTACTGAGCACTGAACTCAGGAAATCATGCATGCTAGGCAAGTGCTCTACCACTGAGCTACACCCCAGCCCTTTTTATTTTATTTTGAGACACTCTCGATAATTTATCCTGGATGACCTCAAACCTATGAGCCCCATCTCAGCCTCTTAAAGAGCTATGATTCTTTTTTTTTTAATTTTAAAAGGGAGTAAAATTAAACACAACAAAACAGAACAGAATGGGACATAAGAAAGCATAAATTTCAAAGCTAGACAACCAGCTTTGTCTGTCATATTGTCTCTTGTGTTCTTCCAAATGGTTGTCCTTATCTTTGCATATGGGGAGCTCATACTAAATAACATAGCCAATCTTTTCACAAGATGTGTAGCTCACTGGCTCCCACTTGCTAAGCAGGGGGGAGGGGGAGGGGGGACACGGGACTGGGGACAGGATGACATGAGATGTCTGATTCTCAGCCCACACGCCAGCAGGATCACAGCCGCCCCCAGTGAGGGGAGGAGTTCCTTGTTCTCCTGGCACCCTGAGTCAACTGCACAGTGCAGGTACAGGTCCCGAAGTGCCAGGGTCTCTCTCCTTTTGGCCACTGAAAGTCTGCCACACTCTCAGCCGCCCCCCAGAGAGGGGAAGAGTTCCTTGTTCTCCCGGCACCCAGAGTCAACCACATGATGCAGGTCCCAAGGCACCAGGGTCTCTCCCCTGCAGGCCCCCCAAAGTCCGCCATACTCACCTGCTATTTCTTTCTGATGAATTGACTATTCCACTTCCAAAGTTCTGAACTGGCCAACAGACCACAGAAAGAATTCTCTTTAGGCTCCTGCTTGAAACCAGCAGCTACAGAGATCTGCTGGCCTTGCTTCAGGGCCACAAGAGCTATGACTCTAAGCATGTTTTACCAGATTCAGGTTCCCTGAATATTTGTGTTAAAATATAGTAACATCAAAAAAAATGTAACATTATTTATTTAAGCCACGCACAACAGCACACACCTGTAATCTCAGTGGTCAGGGAGGCGAAGGCAGGAGGATCACAAGTTCCAAACCTAGACAATTTAGCCAGTTATTGAGACCTTGTCTTAAAATAAAAATGAAAAAAGGCTGGGGATATAGCTCAGTGCAAAGCTTTGGGTTCAATCCCTAGTGCTGCACAAAAAATTTAAATAATTAAAGCAAGTAGGAAAGTATTTTGATAAATGTAGTAAGAGAGAGGTGAAATCATTATTTGTAAACTGATCACACTAAAGCCTTTTCCTCTCTGAAGCCTTACTATGATACCCAGCCCAGCTTTGTTGACAGAAACAGGACTCATTGATTTATAAATAATGACTGGACAGCCAGTATCAAAAATAGTTATCAAAAATAGTTAAAAGTGGTGTTTATATATTGTGCCACATAAACTATAAATACTATAGGATGAAATTCCAGTCATTAACATAGCTAGCTCCTCTGATTTTCATAGACTATGAGCAGAGAAAATGAAGGCACATTTTCTTTTTTTGTTGTGGTTTGTTTTCTTTTTGAGACAGATTCACTGCAGTTCAGGGTGGGCTTGAACTCACTTCGTAGCCCAGGCTGGCCTCAAATTTGCAGCAATCCTCCTGCCTCAGCCTCCCAAATGCTGGTATTACAAGCATATGTGACCATGCCCAGCTCAAAGCCACATTTTCAAAGAAAGCTTGTATTTTGAAGGAAAAAAAAAGTAATCCAAAATAAGTACAGTTTCTTCTTTCACTTTACAAACAAGGAAATACCTGCTTTTCTACCTAAACCCAATATTTCCTACTTTGCTAGTTGTTCATCACTGGCACCTTTGACATTTAAAGTCTGGTACTTTGTTGTTATAGGAGGTAGGATACCCTGTCCATGCCAGAAGGTTCAGCAGCATCCTTGGACCCTGTCCACTACATGTCAGTCAGATCTCCTGTTGTGAAACCAAAAACCTCTCCAAATATTCATTCCCTAATAACTAACTGCCCCCTTAAGTACCACTAGTCTAAGCCCTTTTTGTCTTCTAAGGTATCTTACTCTGTGGATTATTCCTTTGTTCTTCCTTATCATGACCAACAACTTTTGCGCCTCTGTACTCTCAACATTTATAGATAGTCAAATACTGTATCTGCTATCCAAGAAGGGCGGGGTATCCTGGGAGCAAACCCACAGCCTACTGCATGCTAGGAGAGTGCTCTACCATTACGATATACCTCCAGCCCCACATATTTACCATCCTGAAATAAATTCTGGTCTTAGATTCCATTTAGCCCCTAAACTACTATTTAGTTTCTCTCTTTACTGTCAAAACTGTCAAGAATTTAAGAGAATTGATGATAAGTGATTCAGTGAATATATTTCTGAGTTTCTGTCTTGTTGGCTTAGCCAATGCCTCAGAAATCTTACCTCTTCTAAGTTCACTCTCTTCCCTGTGCTTTGTGACCACAATCTCATGGTCATGGTCTTCACCTTATTTCTCTGGCCACTCTTTCAGGCTCTGTGGCAGCCTCTTCCCCTACAGATCCATGTTTTCAAGGCTTAGTTCTTTCCTCTAGTCCTTACCTCATTCTGGGCATTCTATACCTACCTGATCCCTTGAATGTAACTTCCACCTCAAATATACAGTAAAACTGAGACTTCAAATTTACTATCACAAAATGGAACCAGATTTTAATGTAGGAACTGAAACTTTGAAATCAAGTGTCAGGGGGAGCTAGGAATGTAGCTCAGTATTTACAATATTATAGTACTGATATTCAGTTAGAAATATAAGTCAATTGTACATCCCTGAGTGCCCCCAAAATGTACTTAACACTTTTCAACTGATTTTACCAGTACTCAAGAAAATAAAATATGTAAAAATATTTTCCAAGTAATGCTGAGAGGATAAGCAGATCTTCACATGGAAGTTGAACTTGTCATCCACACCATATACAAGGCTGTCTTAAAATGAACCATACACCTAAAGCTGGAAGTGATGGCAGAAGGATCACAGCAAGTCTGAGACCGGCCTGGGCTACATAGTGAGCAGAGACCCTATCTCAAACAAGCAAACAACACATCCTACTACACCCATATATACTATATAAAACTAAACCTCCCACAGCATTGTGATAGGAATCAATACATTTTGATGGCCTTAAACATTGTTTTAAACAAAAATGCTACTAGTGGCCGGGGGTTTAGCTCAGTGGCTTAAGCGCCTGTGTGGCAAGTGTGAGGTCCTGAGGTCATGAGTTTGATCCCTGGTACCAAAAAAAAAAAAAAAAAAAAGCTACTAGTAAGGAAACAAGATGATAAACTGAACTTCTTCCAAATTAAGAATCTTTGTGATTCAAAGTGCATCTCTTGCAAAATATACAAATATCAAAACATCATTTAGCACCGTACACATATAAACAATTTTAAGCTTTGGTTTCTTTTTTTCTTTTTTGGTACTGGGTATCAAACTCACAACCTCATGCTTGCCAGACAAGCGCTTATACCACTGAGCTAAATCCCCAGTTAACAATTTTTAAGTTTTTATGTATCAGTTAAAAATAAATTTAAGGGCTATGGATGTGTATGGGAGAAGTCTGGCAGTCAAGCCCCATGACCAGGTGTGGGGAAAACAAAGTTAATTACTTAAAAAGTGGAAAAACAAAAAAGACTGCTAGAATTATAACAAATCTAGTTTTCCAGTTGTTGCCCCGCCCTACCCAACCCTCCCTAACCCCACCCCTCTCTTGTTTTAGGGGCTTTTGTACTGAGTGACCTCTGCTTTTCTTTAAGCTTATTTTTGAGACAGCATTCTTGCTAAATTGCCTAGGTTGGGCTCAAACCTGATCCTCCTGCCTCAGCTTCCCAGAGTGCCGAGATTACAGGCCTGTACCATTGCACCAGGCTTAGTTTCATACCAGCAGTCAGATGGTTCACAAGGTTCCACTCACCACTTATGGCTAGGTGACATTTATGTCAGCAGAGAAGTGACACACAGCCTGGCGGGGTGGTGCACACCGATAATCCCAGTGTTCTTAGGAGGCTGAGGCAGGAGGATCACAAATTCAAGCCTGGTTCGAGAAATTTAGCGATTTAGCAAGACTCTGTCTCAAAATAAACAAATAAAAATAGGTTAAGAATGTAGCTCAGTGCCGAGGTCTTGGATTCATTCCCTACCTCACTCCCGAAAGTGACATACAGAAACCAAAAGCTAGGTTCAAACATTAGGGGACAGCTCAGTGGGTGACAGCATGGTGCTCTCCTACAATTTCGATGGAAGTTTGTAGGCATGGTTCACACTGTCAGGTCTGTGACTGGTTGAAACCTTTTACTAGAGTAGGTTACACCCAAAGGTTTACTTAGCAGTTTAGATTGCAATTCACTAAGTACAGAGGAGCCTTTAGACCAACCTCAAAATATGTGGGCGGGCAGCATTAGTCCAAAATTAGTCCATCTAAGAGCAGAAATAAAGGGAAAGGGAAGTAAAATGAGTGAAAACGTGTTGCTCATCCAGGTACCAGCTCCCTCACAATTACTGTTGCTATAGCCTAAGCCCTAACCCATGCGCCTCATTGTCTGTTCTGTATGCGCCACATTGCCCCCCTTCCCTCTCCCCTCCCTATCTATCTAGGTTAAGTTTCAATTTCCCGAAAGGCCATAAAGGCCTTGGGTTTCAGTTTCGGGTGACCCCCTTCCCTACCCGGTGGTCTATCATAAAATGTGCTAATAGTGCTGTTCTTTGAAAAACGCTTAACCTCAAAGAAAATTAGGGGAAGTTTTGTATGGCCCAACTGCTATTTGGCTGTGTCAACAGAAACAGCATTCCTGTGGTTTTTAGCTTTAAAAGCCACTTCCCTTAGCTATGAGGTGCGCAGTCTTCTGGTAGATCCTGAGGAGGCTGCCTCGCCAGGCCTGAAAATAAAGCCTTTGCTCCCCAAATTTAATTCCTTGCTTCTGTGGATTTTATTCCGGGGTCCGAGCTATCACACTGTAATCATGAAATACTGCAAATGTGTAGAAGTAAAATTTTTAAATTTTTTACAAGCAGAATTAATTCAATTTAACATACTATATCAGTAAACAATTACCAGTGACTTAGATATAAGCAGACACTAATGGATCATTGGCATGACATGCTTCATTCTTTGGCTGCTGCAATTAACTAAAACTGAAGAGTAATCCTTCAACCATCTTTCTACCAACCCACAGGCTGGAGTCAAAACCAAGAATATCTTTGACTAAGCCCATAACAGCAACTAAAAACCTAAAAATTTAACATGAACTATATGAGACACACAAGCATAAGTAGTGTGTGGCTTTCCTTACATGAGAATTCCAAAGAATATATCACTTAAAGATCAAACTAAACGATAACAGGGAACAGGACAGATAGATCTTTGGAAATGGGAAAGGGATCAAGATAAAAGAAGGGAGTCAGAGGCGAAGGTAAGGGGATGAAAAAAAGAACTAAGATGTGTTTTATACATGTACCAACTCCCTACAACGAATGTAATCACTATGTACTGCAAACTGTTATAGGCTAACCTAAGCGCCGCCATTCTGTTCTATATGCGTCGCCCCTTTCCCAAAAAGGCCTAAGTTTCGGTTTCTTGCTTAAGTTTCGTTTTACTGGAAATCAACCTCACAACCCTCTTCCCTCCCCGGTGGGCTGTCCTAAATTCCGGAGGTCTACCATAAAATGTGCAAATAGTGCTGATCTTTGAGAAATGTTTAACCTAAAAAGAAAATTACAAAAAGTTCTGTGTGGCCCAACTTCTATCTGGCTGTGTCAACAGTGACAGCATTCCTGTGGTTTTTAGCTTTAAAAGCCACTTCCCTTAGCTGTAAGGCGCGCACTCTTCGGGTCGATCCTGAGGAGACTGTGTCGTCAGGCCGCCTGAATAAAGCCTTTGCTCCCCAAATTAAACCTCTTGCTTCCTTGGATTTTATTCCAGGGTCCGAGCTATCACACAAACATGGACTAATAAAAATTTAAAAGAAAAAGGCTTGGCAGGAAGAAGTATGTATATTTCTGTGGTAGAGTGCTTGCCTAGCATTCCCTACCTGGACAGCTGCTCACCCTGAAGGACTGGATCCCCAGCACTTAGATGAGTGCACAGGAGGAAAGACACATTGACTCTTTCACTAGCAAACCATAGCAGCCATTTCTTCACATGTATTTATTAACTCCTACTAGTTGAACATATTAATAGGACTCAACATGATATTTCCCCATAGCTTACAGCATACACTGATCATATTCAACTATTCTTCCACTCTCCCACCCCCACCTTGCACACTTCAGGATCCCAAGCAATCATGTCTATGGGAAACCTGAAAGTATTCCTTGGTATGCCACTCCTCGCAACTGTGCAGAAATCCACCAAAACTCAGAATTTCTACTTCAAAATGTCTTCTCCCCACCACTGAAATCTGATCAATTCAATGGCAATTCTTTGGAGATAATCTCCCCCTGAGCTCTTTCATGCCTGCTAACCATAAAAAATGTTTCCTCTTTGTCACTTCTCATTTTTTTAATTTTTATTGGTCCATGTTTGCAGTACACAATGATCACATTCATAATGGAGCTGGTACCAGTACATAACACATTTTAATTCTTTTACTTTCCTTTTTTCTCCTTCAATTTAAATGACATTTCTTCAGAATCACTATCATGGAGAGCTCCACAACCAACCTAAAATGCTCTTATTTTATTCTCTGAAAGTTCCAGTTTTTCCATGTAGTTTTCATCACAACTTGTAATTATATGTCCAGTTTTTTGTTTGCTTACCATGTTTTTCTTCCACTAAATTATCATGTGCAAACATACATGTGAGTTAACTTTTTATTTTTTTTGTGACAGAAATCACACTCAGGACCTTGAGCTTGCCAGGCAGGCCTCTGAGCTATATCCCCAGCCCTAACTTTATTTTTCATTCGTTTTGTTTTATTGTGTGGATTGGTGACTGACCCTAGGGCTCTGGGTGTGTGTGCTCTACCACCCAGTTAGCCAGGTTTCAGCCTTTTCTTCTTAAAAATATTACAGGTATGTACTAGCATGTGGCTAAGCTACATCATAAATATTTGCACTGAAGGGGATGAAATGAAATAATCCCGCCTGGCAGGCATGAGGTCATGAGTTCTATCCCCAGTACCAAAAAAAAAAAAAAGAATTCAAAAATTATTCCCTCCAGCCTTTGGAGTTAAACTCTTAACTCCAAAGAAGCCCAGTGATCTGTATGACTTCCCTCTGATATTCATTCTTTCTCAGCCATTTCCGGTCTTGCTCTGTTTAGGGGACCCCCAGGGCTCTCAGCTGCTTAGGGATTTTGCATATGAAACGCAGTCTACCCATTGTAATCCCCACTTCTGGCCCCACCACATTCCAGCCCATTATCTGGCTGTGTCCTAGTCAAATCTAAGGTTGGAGTTTAAATTCTTTTCCAAAAGGCTTTAAGTACCCTTAGATTGAATCCTTCTCTCATTTAAAATAACCTACAATCAATTAAATGGCAAGCCTTAATGCCTATGGTTGCAACTCCAGGAAATGTGGCCTTGTATGTTATGTTTTTGACGGTACCTCTGGGATTGAGCAAACAGTAACACTTTCAGTACTGGCAAAGAATGAGAATCTGTAGGCCACTGATAGCAAAACTCACAAGGTTTTTAGTATGAATACAGTAAATTATAAGAATTCCTAAAACAAAATAAACAACAGTGCCTAGCATATGTGAGGCCCTGGGTTTGATCACCAAGAAGACAACACAAAAATCAAAGAGCAAATTTAAAAAATTACTAAAATACGTATAGTAATAAACATGAAGGGCCGGGGATATAGTTCAGCTGCACAAGTGCCTCTCGGCAAATGTGAGGTCACAAGTTCAATCCCCGGTACAAAAAACAAAACAAAACAAAACAAAACACAAAATAGTAAAAAAAAAAAAAAATGAACTTTACTAGAGAGTTTTTAAAATAAGGTGAATTATGTTTAAGTAGTACATCAACTTCTATATAAGATAGATTTGTAACCATATCATTCAACATTTAACATTAAAATTAACATTTAGCATTTAATACTAAAATTTAACATCAACTTCAGCATTTAAAGCTGAAGTTGATGTTAAATTTTAATATTCAGTATTACTTTGAGGGCAGGAGTGAATGCTTATGTCATTAATAAAAATGAGGCAAAATTCATTTTAGAGTCAACTCAATTTTAATTTTAGGTAGCATTTTCATAAGATTGCATGGTTCTTAGAATCTTTTTTGATTTTCAAGCATTGGAGGTTGTGATGACTGCTGAAGTCATTTTAAAAAGAACTAAGCAGATCTTGCAAAAAGAAATTGTGATTAAGAGATAATAACAAATTGCACACCCTGACTCCCTATGCGTACAACTCATCTACAATAAACTGAGAAATTTCATTTCACAAAATATCTCCTCAATGCCCACAGAAAAACACATATCATTAACCGAGTAAAAATGTTCTGAAGATTAAAATGGATCATAACAAATGAAACACGTGCCAGAAGTTCTGTTCTTCACTCACCAAGATACAAAGAGATCCATATGGTCACCAAAGTGATGGCTTAGCCGCCCCACACTTTTCCGTGTGCTTCCATCTGGGGAAAAACTCCAGGCTTCTTTTCGTGATGACTTTTTTCTTTCTTTTTTTTTTTTTGTAATGCAGTTGAAAAGGGTGAAAGACACACCCTATCCCGGAGCAGATTTGCATGGGACGCTTGTGGTGTACCTCAGAGGTAAACCATTTCCTGGACTGCTAAGGCCCTAGGTTCCATCCTCTACCCCACTGTGCGCGCGCATACACACACACACACACACACACACACACACATACACACACACGATTTGCATAGGGAAGTTTTTTTTTTTTTTTTTTTAATCGGTACCAGGGATCGAACTCACGACTGCCTGCTTGCAAGGCAGGCGCTTATGCCGCTGAGCTAAATCCCCAGCCCCAATAGGGAAGTTTTTTTTTGTGTCTTTTTTGAGAAAGGGTTTTACTGAGCGGTTCACCCTGGCCTTGAGCTCACTTTGTAACCTATCTTGGTCTCAAACTGACAATGATCCTCCTGTCTCAGACTCAGATGCTAGGATTAAAAGCATGTGACACTACACCTGGCCTTGCATAGGGAATTTTTTATGAGATTATTTTTATAAGATTTTTAATAAACTAAAGAACACTATCGTTTACCCTGATTTTGGTTACTTGATATTTCCTAAATATCCAGAAAGAAGTATTCAGTTTTCTTTTTCTTCTTTCTTTCTTTCTTTCTTTCTTTCTTTCCTTTTCTTTCTTTCTTTCTTTCTTTCTTTCATTCTTTCTTTCCTTTTCTTTCTTTCTTTCTTTCTTTCTTTCTTTCTTTCTTTCTTTCTTTCTTTCTTTCATTCTTTCTTTCCCTTCCTGCCTTCCCTTTCCACTTTCCCTCTTTGTGTGTGTGTGTGTGTGTCTTGCTATGGGTAGAATCCAGGTCCTTGGATATGCTAGATAGGTGTGCTACTGCCAGGCCACATCTACAGCCTCAGAAAACTTTTCTCATTGACAAATACTAACCCTACATCTTTATGGAATACAATGGATATATTGATATATACACATTGTGGTATGATAAATAAAGCTAATTAAGTACCCATTACCTCACCTACTTTTCATTTTCTTGTTGTAAAAACCTCTAAAATTTACTCTCTTCATAATAATAAGTAAATGAACCTTTATCTTCTTCCAACCTCATAATGCTAGGGATGGAGCCCAGGGCCTCAGATATACCAGAGTGCTCTACCACTGAACTACATCCCAGTCCTCCTTTTAACATTGTTTTTTTTTTGGTACTGAAGCCTAAGCCCAGGACCTTAGCACTGAGTTGCATCCCAGATATTCTTTTTTTTTTTTTTTTTTTTTTTTGCCTTTTCTGAGACAGAGTCTTGCTGAATTGCTATGCTTCAAAGACTAGGCTTCAACTTTCAGTTCTCCTGCTTCAGCCTCCCAGAGTGTTAGGATAACAGGTATACACAGCCATGCCACCCAGCTGTCCCTGAGATTTTTGTTTATATTTTTTGTATATTCCTTTTGCAAAAGTTTCCCTAGGAAGTAAAAGAAAAAAGAAATATATTTATACTACTAGTTTCTCTTAGTTTGTTGAAAATAAAAGTTTATGGGGGCTGGAGATTTAGCTCAGTGGCTTAAGCGCCTGCCTGGCAAGCGTGAGGTTGTGAGTTCAATCTCCGGTCCCCCTCCCGCCAAAAAAAGAAAAGAAAACTTTGTGCTAATATTGTTTGGAGAACTTTTTATATGCATAATTTATATTCTAAATAATTACTTTGAGGGTAACAATATGCAATGCATTAACTATTGTTACTGTCCTATTATTTTGTTATGAAATTTTGTTTTACTTTTTTCCATAAAAAAAGAAATCAAAGGGAAATTATAAAATAATCTCTCTTAATGTGATTTTGGCAAAAACTTAAAGAGTTACCTTTCTATCTCCCTTCTGCTGTTTCTTCTTTCCTTTCTTTCTTTCGTTTGTCTGGTTTTTTTTTTTTTTTTTTTTTTTTTTTTTTTTTTTTTTTTTTTTTTTTTTTTTTTTTTTTTGGTACCTGGGATCGAACTCATGACCTTGCGCTTGCCAGGCAGGCACGTAAGCCACTGAGCTAAATCCCCAGCCCTTTCTTTCCTTCACTCACTCTTTTTAACAACCTAAATCACAAGAGCAAGAGCCATCTATGGAAAAAACAAAGTAGCTTCAAAAAACACAAATGACAGAAATGCTTTTGTAAAGTTTTACAGCATGAATAAACTAAAGGAGTCTGAACAGAGATTCCTTCTGAGTATGTGTGACTACAGGTGTGCACCCCTATGGCTGGCTAAAGAGAATTTTAATATGTATTGGAAAATATACTGCCAGTACATTTTAAAAAATGAATTTTTTTTTCCTCAGGAAAGATTACACTGAGTTACAAATGTAAGTCAATTAAACTGGGCATGGTGGTGCATGCACATTTATAATCTTAGCACTTTGTGAGGCTGAGGCAGGAAGACTGAAAGTTTAAGCCCAGCAAGTTAGTGATTCACGGAAACTGTTTCAAAAAAAGGTGGGGGAAGCATAGCTCTATGCAAAGGTCCTGGATTCAATCTTTAGTACCATAAACAAACAAAAACAAGAAGGAAAGGAAAGGAAAGGAAAGGAAAGGAAAGTTTTGATTTGAGAATGTTGATCGCAACCAAGAAGATAGCTGATATTCAGGAAACTGCTTCCTGAAAAAGCAAGTAGAGCTTGGTGAAGAGTAAGGCTTTGGCTTTTTTCTTTTTTCTTTTTTTTTTTTTTTTTTTTTTTTTTTTTTTTTTTTTTTTTTTTTTTTTTTTTTTTTTTTTTTT
>PVJX010035407.1:0-18248 GCA_004027295.1 Dolichotis patagonum | reverse complement strand
CTAGGCAGATAACCATTCAGTACTAGACTATTTAACAAAACCAAGCTTATCAGGTTGAACAAAAACCTTGACCTTTTCAATTGTATTAACATATTACGTTGGGTGAATTCTGAGTTCTGAACCTTCTGATGTGTCCCTGAAGTCCTTACTTGATCTCCAGGGCCCTTGCGATCTCTCTAGCTCAAACCTCTTGACTTCATCTTCTGTCCTTTTGTTTTTCTAGTCCATTCTGCCAACTCTGGTGGCTCCGTGTGATGGGTTCCTTTGCTCTGTCTGTACCTTGTGTCTGACAGCCTCTTTTCCTGCTAGCTACATCTCCAAGACTTTCAGTGTTACCTTTTCAATCATCACCATACTTAACCTGCCCCTCCTGCCCCTTCCTCCAGCCCTAGCTTCAAATCTTCCAGTCTTACTCAGTCTAGTTGAATACTGGGTTGGAAGTCAAATGCATGATAGGTTTAGATCCTCCTCATTGTTTCCCGATTGGAATTGAGAGCCTCAGAAGCAGAGATCCCTGCTCTTCTCTGTAGCTGGTCATTTCCTACTGCAAGTGTTTCCTAATCACTATGCTACCAAGGAAATTATCTTGCCCCAAACTTCCAGAAAAGGTATAACATACACATGAATATGCATTTGACTTTCTCTGTCTCGAATTCTGTGTGTGAGTATATGTGTGATGTATGAAGGAATGTAGTGGACTGGAAACACTGGGTCAGCAGTCACAACAAATAGTGTCCCATCTCCATCTGTTAGATGGAGATGATGCCTAGCCTACCTACCTCCGCATTTTCATTAGGCAAAAATCAGTTAATGTGTACCACGGTGCTCTTAAACCTGGAGAACACTATGACATTTTCCACTATGGTTGCAACAGAAATACTTAAGTGCATGCTTGTGTCTAATAACATCTTATATTCTTACAAAAGGTTCTACTATATAAGCAGTAAAGGAGTCCTCATTGTTTTGAAGTAAACCCTTGTTTGGATTTTCTAAAGACACTGTTGCCATTATTTTAATGGTAAAGCTTAGACTTGAATGTCAATAACTTGTGTAGTATCAAATTGCTAAAAAGCAATTATATGTTCTCTGATAATGTTAAGTGTCTTGTTTGCTCAGCTGTTTTTATTTCCATATAAATAATGGGATCAATAAAGGAGTAACTGTAGAGGGGGTCTGGAAATAGAAAGTCATCATATTGTAATTAACGTGAAGAAATATCATAGTATGCTGAATCCAGGGTGCAAATGGTGATGGGAGTGATATGTTGGTATTATTGTAGTGTACATCTTCATAAATTCCTTATTAGTTGTGAGCTAAAATGTAGTATCAACACAATGGGACACTAGGAACAAATCTCTGACCAGGTGATCAATATCACCAATGAGGAGAAAGAGGACATCCTGTGCCTGGGATGTGATATTCTTGAGGGATGCACAGTTTTCATGTCTCAGCCAGGAATAATACATAACCTGAGGGCAGGGGATTTAGCTGTATGGCAAAGTGCTTTCCTGGTAAGCACAAGGTCATGAGTTCTATCCCCAGTATCAAACCAAACAAAATAAAACAACAAAAAACCCCACATATCTTGAACTTAATCACAGTGCAACATTAAAGGACAAAATAAAGAACATTCTTAGAGGAAATAAAATGTAGCAAATAAAAAACCAATGTTCTTTAAAACTATAAATGTCACAAAAGGCAAATAAGAGCCAGAGAAGTATTCAAAGTTAAAGGGGAGTGAAGGGGGGGTGACAAGTAAATGCACAGTGACCAGGTCCTGTGTATTGGGGGGAAATGCTACTGAGGTGTTGTTAAATGGCAAAATTAGTACACTTGCTCTGAATTATTGTGTCGGTCTTCAATTTACTGCTGAAGATTACTATATTATAATCATGTGAGAGAATATGCTAATTCTTGAGAAATTCACACTGAAGTTTTTAGGGCAAAATTGTCTTTTGCTAACTTGGTTTAGATAGTTCAAGGAAGAAAAAACAGTTTTAGGTAGGTTCATGGGCAGATAAAACTACATTTAGACATAAAGCAAAAATTTTTAAATTAACTTGGGCAAAGTGTAATAGTGAATCTGGGGAAAGGATATACGGATATTCTTTGTGCTATTCTTGTAAATTTTCTGTGTTTGAAATTATTTCCACATAAAGATTAAAAATAATAAAGCACACTACCTGTGCCTTCTGTTTATTTGACTCATTGGAAAGAGTTTATTTTCCTTAGTAAATACCTACTTAGGATCAGACAGAGACTAAGTCTCCTGGGAAGGTAAGATATTTGTGCATAAAAATAGCAATGGAGAGGTGTTTGATATGTTAATATTTTATTGTTTTCATTTTTATTATTTATTATTGATGAAACGCAGTTGTCTTTGAGACCTGCTGAGTTTTAATAATAAAATCGTGCATCATTCATTTTCAAATGTCTGTACTCCATATGTGTTAGGGACACAAATTCAATATCCACTTCAAATCATTTCGTAAAGGGAGAACTATGCAGTTCACCAACTGATGCTCTTTAAATGCATAGTTGTATACACAATTTCCAGATTGACTTGGCAGTCTTATGTTCATGTGTTATATGCAAAGTGCCTCTAGTAGAGCATGGTTTTATCGTGGCCCATAGTTGACTTTATTCACTCTCAACAATTAATTTTATTCTTCTCTAAGATCCCAATTATTTTTTATGTAAGTTAAAATACATGTCTTTAATTAATGAAGGTATGGTCTTCAAATTGGGCTTATTCTTAAATATTCTCTCCAAATTTTACCCTTGTACTCAGCGTGTTGAGTGCAGTGCCTATTCTAGCTAGGCTGGCTTGAGGTGACGTGGTGAAGTTTGCTTTGCACTTCAAGAGAAGAACCAGAACATTGGTTCTCTCTACTTCCCTGGCCCAGTCATCCCTGTTCATCTTCCCCGTATTTTTCCTCTCTCTCTGTCTCCTTTTCTTCTAATTGTTTTTACTAGCTCTTTTCTTAGCTCCTTTCTTCCAAGATCTCTTTTTAGCCACAAGTGATTTGTGAGCAGGTGATCATAACCACAGGGTTTTGCTCTATGACCAGTGATAGAAAAAGTCTAAGAAATGCTGCATGATGACTAAGTTTCAAACTGTGATTAGGAAAGAAGGACATGGGAAAGACCACTTTCAACCAAGGCCAACCGGGGAATCATTCAAGTAACTGTTCTCAGCCTTATTAATGAGTGGAAAGTCTAGACCCACAGGGGCCCAAGTTTAACCCATTCTTCATTACTTACTTGCTTTGAGCATGTGAAACCAACCACTCTGAACCGCAGCCTCCCCATCCATCCAATGGAGGCAATGACAATACAAATTCAGGGGTTTTTCATGACGGTGAAATGCTATCTGACATGCTACTTATATTAATTTTATCAGTGCCACTCTTTAATTTCATTTTATAGACAGTTCACTTTTTCAACTTCAAAACAGTCTTCCCAGATCTTTGAGGGGTAGTGAGCAGGCTGAGTACAATTTGTATGAAGAAGCTCAAGAAAAACTGAGGCAAGTTCTTCTTTCTTTAGCTCTTTAGTCCTTAAGAAAGTCTCAGGGGCCAATGTTTTATCAACTGTACTTCCCAGAACTATATGCCAGTGATATAAGTGAATGAAACACTTTTTTAACAGATAATAACCAGATCACGTGTTGGTAAAAGGAAGAATTATTTTTGTGATTTGTACATCGTTCTGAGATAAAGATGAAAAGATCTTTCTCAGATCTTTCCCACTGGCAGAATTCCCACCAGAACATATGGCCATTGCCTGTCATGACAGTTTTTGACAAGTATTTCTGAAAACACTGTCAAGATGGGCGTGCAGTGAGACAGGATTTAGTGCTTCAAAGAGTCCTGTCTTCCAAGAGTGTTGTGCGCTGCCAGTGTGAAGTGACCCAAGAACCCTTTGCATGGCAGAAATAAAACTAAGACGCTGAATCGCAACAAGCCTATTTTTTTATGGTGTGTCGACATGCAACAGGACGCTTACACAGGGGACTGTGTGCCTCAGGCTAAGAGAACTCAGCGTTGTAAAGGAGGGCTTGGGTAGTTTGCTTAGGCTTTTCTGCTGTACATCTGGAAATTCTTGTTGAGAGTGTTAATCACTCTGTGGATCTTCTCAGCAATGAGTTCCTATTTCCCACGCTCCCAGCCTGCCGTTGTTAGGCAGAGTTGTTGGCTCAAAGCCAGCTTCGGAAATTGCTTCTTTCTATGTCAAGTTCTTTTCTCCTTCTAGCCCTGCCTCACCCCGTTTACTTGTCCCTGAGAAATGTAACTGCCTTACACAGAATTCAGGTCAAAATCCCTTGGAAAGAATAGCCATATAATGGCCCAGTCCAGCTGTGGTTTTACATATACATACATACACACATACACATATATACATACACACACACACACACACACACCATCATTACCAACACCACCACACACTCATGTGCTCGCACACACCCCCCACACACACAATCATGTATTATCTCATCTCATAATCTGATACTAGTAAGAATTTCATAACTAAGAATTTAGATTTAAAGGTGATTTTACCAAATAACAATTTTTTGCATTTGCGGACTTAGGTATAATTTAAGTGAAGAGTCTGACTGAGAAACACTTCCTCTTAACAAAAGGCAGTGGAAAGCTGTCCATGGAAAGCTGGAAAAATTGAGGTTTATCTGTCTCTTATCAAAGAAGAGTGAGACTAGCATTCCTGAGTTGAACCTCTGCTCAAAAGTTTTAGGCACCCGTAGTAGTTTGGGTTTAGCCTCACAGTCTTGAAATAGCTGCAGGATGTCCAGCCTCACGTCCTGATAATAACATCGTCCTGTATTCCCATGTTCAAGGCCTCACTAAAATAAAAATGGAAGGAACAAAGGCTAAAGTTATCTGCCTTATTGGGTCTATTACTTTGATCAGAAAAGTGATGTTTCTTCTCCTAAATACCCACTCAGACACTGTCCTTTGATACCTTATTGACCAGAACCACTGTAAGGTTACCCCTTAAGCTAAGCACTACTAGAAAAGAGAAATAGAATGAAAGATCATGGCTGAATCGGCAAACTAATTGTATTGTCACTGTTTTCAAGAAAATAATAGAGAACTATGATCTGTCTGTCTGTCTGTCTGTCTCTGTCTTTCTTTCCTTCCTAGAATGGTCAGGTGGATGGGTTAAAAACAAGGAAAGTGTTTGCAAGGACCAAACCCTAAATGTATACCAGACTGGTGAATTCATGTTTCACAAGTATGTAGCAAAAGTATTGCAAAGACTGTGTTGATCTAGAAGCAGAAATATTGTTGTACCAAACAGAACATTGAGCTAGATCAGTAATTCAATTTGTTTAAAGTGCCTATTTCTTCTTGTGTGCAAAGGCTTGATAAACCTACCAGTGCAATTTGCTGGTGTTTCATTTTAATTGGAGACAGGTAGTTGAATGCAGTTCGAGGAGCATTTCTGGGCTCCTGACTGGGTTCACCAGCACTGGGCTGCTACCACAGGCATTGTGACACGTGCTGCAGCATAGGTGGACCTAAGGACACGTGGATAAGTGAAGCAGGCCAGACTCAAAGGGGAGACACTGTACAACCCCATTTCCATTATGTAGTCAGGGTAGTCAGATTCATAGACAGGAAAATAGAGGAGTCATTAAGTGGGGCTCTAAGAATGGAAAAATGGGAGTTGTTGTTTAAGGGTGCATAGTTGTTGATTATGAAGATGAAAATACTCTGGAGGTGGATACTGGCAGTGATTGCATATCTATGCGAATGTCCCTAATGTCGCCATCATAAACTTAAACGTGCTTAACATGGTAAATTTCACATTTGGATATATTACCACAATAAGAGCAAAAATGAAATGAACAATAAAAGAACAGCAGCTGCCATCACAGAGTTTACGAGTGACAGGTGAGAGCAGTGAACTACTTCCTTTGAAACAAGTTGGAGCCAAATACACATGGAAGAATGATCTGAGGGGACCAGCAGTTTGGTAGGATCATATTCACTCCCCCAAATAAGTACATTTGTCATCAATCTTAAGGAATTTTCTGGTTTAGGATAGAACTAATAAATGCTTTCAAGTTTACAGGTGGAATGGTAGGGGCAGTGGGGAGGAGTATTAGGAACTCTGTTACCTTTCGCAAAGGAATGAAATGAGTGCTTTGCTGGTGGAGTACAGGAAAGTTCTGAATAGGAAAGTTCTGTTTCGGGAATAAGTGAATATTAAAATTACTGAATATTTGGGAATAAGAGAATGATATAATCTATTTTGCTCTCAACTCAGAAAAATAGTGCAAATAGCCAGTGAGAACTGAGGGTACGATACAATTATAGCTCTTGATCTTACGCGCTAGTAGATTACATGATAATATGGAGAAAATGATTAATGGTAGACTGCATTTGAATCCAATTGGTTTGGGTAGCCTTTCTTTTTTCATTATGTATACATATAATCCATCAATCAATTAACCAATAAGTAGTTTCCAGATATGTCTGACACTCACTGTCTAATAATCTGCCCATGTTAAGCTCAATTTGTTAAAAATGTTATGTGTTTAAATCAGTTAATATTGTTATAAAGTGTATCTTAGTGAGATGCCTTCAATTCATCAATGCAAAGAAGTTATAAGCTTATTATGACTACCTCTATAAAATAATTAGGGAATTTAATGAGTCATTAAGTGGGGCCTGACATTTTTCAGAAGGGTGGAGGATTCTGAACAATACACCTTTTCATTCTGAGAAGATATTTACTGCCTTCGTTGGTGCAGAGCTTCAGGAGTGACTATTGCTTGTGCTTACCACTGCTTATTTAAGCCCAGCCCATGCTTCATAAGGAGAAAATGTAACAAGACCAAGTTGGCTTTTAATTTAAGTAGGAATAATTACTTTGTTGCGTCTTGACGAATTATAGATATATAGGATGACAACAGTGAAAGCTAAATGAAGATCAGGGATAGGAATCTGCCTGCTATCTAAATCCTGCTTGTAAGTGAAACTGCACTTGAGTTTAATTTTACAGAGAAGCTTCACTCACAGAAACACATTGGTTGATGCTAAGCTTTTATCCTCCCAGTGTTCAAACAGCTGCTACAATTCTTCACTGTCTTCTGCTCATGTTGACAATGGTTAACTTTTTAGAGCCGGAGAAGGGGAAATTGCCTCAAATTAAAGAAAGACAGATTTGAACAAGTTGCCCCAGAGCAAAGCACTTTAAATGTCAAGAATGTTAGTGAAGCCCTCTATACAGTAATTTAGATACCGTCCCAGATTTTAAGCTGCTGTGTTTCGATTTTGAGACATGTGGGTGATTGTCACTTTCAGTGTTCTTTACTTTATGTCACAGTGCTTTTCTCATACAGTGGGAGTGAAGAAAAAAACACTTAAGTCAAATATTGAATACTGGCTTTTTACATACACCTAAAGATGGCAAATTGTATAACTTTCATATCATGTGAATTGAGGAAAAATTATTCTAAGGAGAAAGAGATTCCAGGAAGTGTGTTTCTCTAATTCAAGATAGTAATCCCAAAAACTCCAGTGTGAAGTCAAATACACGAAGAGCTGAACCTCCCAGAAATCACTCAAGATATTTCAAGAGATTGTGTCTTGATTTTGTATTTTCTGCAGAGCTTGTGTTCAAGAAATGTTCTTGAATGAAAAGATTAAGCAGTCAAGTGGGCTTTTACAATATCAGAAACACAAAAATATAAGTAAAATTATATAATAGTCATGGAACGTATTCTTTTTGTTTGTTTTTAATGGTGATGGCAGTAACTGTATTGATGTTTTTCAGAGAGATCTTAGAAGTGTTTCCCCATCAGATCAAAAAATAACCTTGATTAGAAGTAAGACTTGTCAGAGATCTGATGATTTTGGAGACTTCTCCTGCATACCATGCCCTGATTCCAGAATCTTTACTGATTTGGAAATGGTATTAGGTTTTACATTTATCAAGGGAAGGGAATTTGGCATATGTAAGGTTTCTGGTCTGTGACACAAATCTTTACACCATAGGATATACAAGTGGATTTTGAAAGAAGAATTAGACTGAGGACTAGGACAGTGAAGTACATTTTACTGGGAGAAAATAACTCAGGAGTTACATATGAAGAGACCCAGGTGTGTGATTTCATATGTGGTTTTCTGTACTTTATATTTTGTTTACTGAGTAGTTAATCTAAAAAATAAAATATGAGACTTTTAGACTCTATAACCAAAAAAGGAGAGAAAAGACTAAAATCAATGTAATTATAAGCAAAAAAGGTGAAATCACACCAGATACTGCTGAAATTTAAAAAAAAGTATCACTAATAATTTCTTAATAAATCTGTATGTCAATAATTAAATGGAGAAGTCAGAAATAATGGATAGATTCCTAGATACGCATAAATGACTAAAATAACCCCAAGATTTAAAAACTACAAATAATTCAATAATAAGCAATGAAATTGAAGCAATAATAAACACCCACCCATTAAGAAAAGCCCAGGTCCAAATGGGCTCACTTCTCGGTTCTACAAAAAATTCAGGGAAATTCTAACACCTTTACTCCTCCAACTTTTTACTAAAATTGCAAGGGTCGTAGTATTCCCAAGGTCATTCCTGGAAGCTACTATTACAGTGGAATTCAGTTCATGAACTTAATTTGTTCGATGATTCTGATCACAAACTCAATTGGACAAGAACCAAGTCAAATTTCAGTGTACCTTGACTTCAGAAGCAGACAAGGATCCAACAAAAAACCACTATAGGTCAGTCTCTTTCATGCATATAGATGCAGATATTCTCACCCAGATACAGGCAAATGGGAGCAGTGAATCATCAAAATGTTCACACATTATGACCAAATAGGCTTCATCCTAGGGAGGAAAGGGTGGTTAAACATATGCCAATCAATTAGTGAATGTAACACACCACAAAAACAGAAAAAAAGACAAATGTTACATGATAATCTCAATAGATATCAAGACATTGTTGACCAAAATCTAACATCCATTTATAAAAAAAATCCAGAAGGAAATTGATATAGAGGAAACTTGTCTCTAGCTCTTAGAAGCCATTTGTGACACACTGACTGCCAGCATCACATTAAATGAAGAAAAGTGAATGTTCGCTTTTAAAATCAGGAGCAAGGTAAAGAATTCCACTATCACCTCTCCTGTTCAGTATTGTACTGAAAACATTATCCAGAGCAAATAGACAAGTGAAGGGAATAAAAGGACATGAGTAGGAAGTCCAATTATCAGTATTTGTGCATGACATGATCGTTTACATAGAAGACCTAAAAAGTTCCACCAAAAGAATCTTAGAAGTATAAACAAATTTATCCATCTATCAGAATATAAAATCAGCATATAAAAATCAATACTATTCTTATATGCCAATAATGAACTGTCTGAGAAAGAAATTAGGAAAACAATATGATTCATAATGTTATCAAGGAATATTTGTTAGGAACTAATCTAACCAAGGAAATGAAAGAACTCCAAAATAAAAATAAAATAGTATTCTGCAAAAGGGAGTTGAACAGGACATCAGACAATGGGAAGGTCTCCTTTTCCTAGATAGATGGAACCACTGGAGTCAAAATGGCCATAGTTCTAAAATTGATATACAGATTTCAAAGCAATCCCAAATCAAAATTTAAACAGTGTTCTTCATAGAACTGGAAATAACAATCCTAAAATTCATATGGAACCAAAAGTCACCAAGAACAGCAAAAGCAATCCTAGGTGAGAAGAGCAAAATGGGGGCATCACAATCTTGGAGTTGAAGTTATAATACAAGGTACTGAGTGAAAAACAACAAAACAACAACAACAACAACAACAACAACACCCTGCATGGTGCTGGCAGAAAAAAAAGATACAAGGATCAGTGAAATAAAATAGAGGAAGCAGAAACAACTCCAAGTATTCAACTATTTGATATTGGACAAAGGAGCCAAAAACATACTGCAGAAAAGATAAACTCTTTAATTTGGGAAAACTGGCTATCTGCATTCAGAATATTGAATCTAGACCCACATCTCTTGCAGTGTATTAAGCTAAAATCAAAATGGCCCAAAGAACTAAATGTTAAACCATAAATAATGAAATTTCTAGAAAACAACATAGAGAAAATGTTTCAAATCATAGGCATAGGCAAAGACATTCTAAATGCAACCCCAGTTTCAAGGGAAATAATTCTAAGAACCAAAAAATGGGATCAATCATATTAAATTAAAAAAAAAACTTTCTTGTAGAAAAATGAAAAAGAAAAAAAAAGCAGAGTGAAACAGCAACCTACAGAACAGGAAAAAATATTGCAAGACATTCCTCAGACAGAATTCTGATCTGGGATATACAGAGAACTCAAAAAGAAATTAGATTCCCCAGTAAAAGGTCTGATCAAAAATGGCTAAGTGAGACGAATAGACATTTTGCAGAAGAAGTATAAATGGCCAATAAATACAGGAAGAAATGCTCAACATCGCTGGCCATTAGAGAAATGCAAATTAAAACAGTAAGATCCCATTTAATCTAGAAAAAATGTCCATCATCAGGAAATCAAATAATTACAAATGCTGGCAAGGCTGCAGGGGAAAAGAACCTTAATAGAACTACTAAAACCTCTATGGAGATCAGTGTGGAAGTTCCTCAAAACACTGAAACTAGAAATTCCATTTGATCCAGCAATTTCACTTCTAGGTGTCATCACCAAACAGATGAAGATATCATATTGCAGATATATGCGAATACCCATGTTTATAGCAGCACAGTCATAATAGGTGCATCTTAGAAGTGACCCATATATCCATCAATAAATGAATGGATAAAGAAAATGTGATATTTACATGCTATGGAGTACCACTCTGCCATAAAGGAAGACAAACTTGAGTCTTTCATAAGAAAAGGGATGTACTTTGAGGCTATACTGTTAAGTTAAATAAATCAGACACACCAGTTTAAATATCATTTTGTTTCTCCTATGTTAGAAACCCAAATGTAAACAAATAGCAAAATAAAAGACAATAAAAAATAGGCAGCTTGAGCATTCTCAACAGAGAAACAGATCAAGAGATGGAGGGAGTGAGGAGGGGGAAGGGATAAGGGGTGAAAAAAGGGAATTGAGCTGTGTTATGTTCATGCACCAGCTCCTCATAAGATACGTACACAGTATGTGCAACACATGTGTTAATAAACTAAACTAAAACTGTAGGATAGTAAAAGGCAAAGAGGTTGAGCAGTTTGGCATAGGTGAATCAAATACTATCTGTCCTTAAGCAGTGTAACAGTGTTTCAAAGTTATAAATAAAAAACAAATGTATCTTCTAATTTCTTGTAGTTCTTTAAGAGTTATGGCTGTGTGGGATCCATTTCCTTGTCTTGGAGGAAAAGCTTGACCATACATGAGCTGAGGTTCAGGCAGAGAGGTCAAAACGAAAGAAGCGCTTATGACGTAGATAGATTCTTTCTTGGTCACGTTTGCTTGTTGAGAGCAAAATACATGGAACGACTTTTCTCACTTTAAGCTGAGGTATGACTAGAGGAAGATAATGTTGTAGAGGGTCTACACCAGACCTGGGTCTAAGGAAAATTATCAGAACCACCTGAGTAACCATCTTGGCCGTGTTCCTGTAATCCTAGGAAGATGAGCTGGGAAAAGCTAATCTAAGACCTACACGAAAGGCTCTTTGGACTTTTGGTACCACTCTTTGTGAGGACAGAAGGGAAGATCAAACTGGAATTAGCAATGGGTTTCTCAAAGGACATTCTGGGGTGTGGATTAGTCTGTTTCCAGGGAAGTCTAATAGTGACTGAAAACTCTGGAAAGGCTTGAGGGAAGTGGATAGAACAATAAATTGCAATTGAAATTAGGAGAAAATTATTAATTCTACTCCTTTCCTCTTCTGTCATTGTTGAAATGTGATAATGGACATGAGAATAAAAATTTCTGATTATTAAAGAAAACAAATTCCTGTATTCTAAACTTGAATAACAATAAATGATCCATCAATTGTTTTCAAAGTATACAAATCAACCCAGAAAACAGACCCTGCTCTGTAGTTCCCAAACTGCTCAGTAATTTCTCTTCTCTCATGTGAAACTTCCTGGTAATAGAAGTCTGAGTGGCCTTTATGTCATTTTCTATTGGTATAAACCTATCTCTGATTGATATCAGTATTCTTTGCCAGGGATTTAGCTCAGCGGCATAAGCACCTGCCTTGCAAGTGCATGGTCATGAGTTCAGTGCCCGGTACAAAAAAAAATTATATAGATAGATAGATAGATAGAGAGAGAGAGAGAGAGAGTCTTCTCAATTTATCATGCAGCATCAGCCTGGATTGCTTCCAGGCTGAAGCATGAAGGTGCTGTGAAGAGACTGAGGTGCTAGGAGCCATATGTGATGATGAGTTCTGGTAGTATTTCTTAGGCTAACCAAAATGAACTTTGATTGTATATTCATTTCCCACCCATTGCAGATTAGTATTAAATCCGGTGCTTGGGAGATGTGGCCATGTTGAGCTGGCATTACATTTTTAAGCACTTACTGTCAATTTTGTAATTGGTCTTGTGCTCTGGTCACAGTTTGCAGATGGACATCAATGCATGGGCCACGCTGAGGAATGCTAGTGTAATGCTATGGCTTTTGTTTGTTTGGGCCAATAGTTTACTTTTCCTTCCACAATTCATGAAATGGAGCAGGATCATATAAGTGACTGCTGAAATGCTGTGATTCTATTATTTTTTAAAATGCTTTCCTTTTGCTGATTCACAATTTTGTATCACACATGTATCCTATTGTTTAAACTTATGGCTGTAAGACTTCACTTCTAGAAGTGAATCAATATTATGCTTTAGCTGAGAGCTCACAGGTTATGTTTTTACAGTGTTGTCACTTAATTGTATTAGGAATAGCAAGGTTTTTTGTTTCTGTTTTTGGTTTTTGTTTTGTTTTTTAATTAGGGACTTTGTTTAAAAATCTAGCATGGGTAGTGCTGGGTACTTTCTTAACAGTTCAGCTGTCTCTCCCCTTATTCTAGGTAGTATACTGATGATGGTTTGGTGTTATGGTTTGTATTTCGATGTCCCCCCAAAGCTGCATGCAGTCACGGGGTGGGGCTTCTGAAGGCAGCCTAGTGTAGTGTTTATGATTGGTTGGCTGTCTAGCACTCGGATTGGCAGTATTAGTACTGTGACTCTCCGGGGTCAGGAAGCCAGCATAAATATAAGGGACTCAAGGAGCCACACTCTTCCTTTTTTGCTCTTGTCACCTTTGGTACCTGCCACTGCCTTGAATAGCTGCCTTCCACCATGCCAATCTGCCTTGGAGCCAGTTAATTATGTACTGAAATCTTCATAAACTGTGAGCTAGATAAACCTTTCCTTCTTTAATTTTGGGTGTCAGATATTTTGTCCCTAAAACAAGAGAAAGGTAACCAAGACACTTGACAAGTCAATTTTGAGTGGTAAAATCTCAATTTACTTCACTAACAAAGAGGTATGAGTATTGAGTGACAAAGAAATTTGTTTCAAAAGTGGCAGAATACCTGCAGACTAAGCACATAAGTTTCCTCTTCTCCCCACATAGTCTAGTGTAACAAATATACACCCAGAAGATGGGAACAGAAATGTGACTGTAAAATAAGATAGAAACATAAATATGACTGTAAAATTGTCAAATCAAATAGCCTTGGATAGGTGTTTAACTGTGGAAACTATACAAAGCTAGATATTTCTTTGTCCTCCCTGAATGAAAAACTAGAAAAGAAAACATTTACCTGTTTGCCCTCTCAGAATTTTAATGAATGATAAACTATAAATGGAAGAAAACATTTACCTGTAGTTACAAGCCACAATAACTAGGCATAGTGGCACATGCTAATAATCCCAGCACTTGGGAGACTGAGGCAGGAGGATCGCATGGAGTTCCAGGGCAGTCTGAGTCATATAGCAAGTTCAAGGCCAGCTGGAACTACATAGTGAGAACTTGTCTCAAAAAAAACCAAAAAAGCTGCAATAACCATTTGTACAAATGATTTTACTTAGTCATTCTGCACCTCGAGTATATGTTCTTGTATAATAGGACCCAAAGCAAAGTTTTCCTAGACTTTCAAGAAGTCCTCTGAAAAGAAATTAGTACTTAATGTGAAGGTGGTGTTGCTCATGAATACATGTTTGGAAGCCTCTAAGCACTCAGAGAATTTAAGATTGTCAAACTCTTCTCTGAGAAACAAACTGCAGTCAGTTAAACCGCTCTTATGCTTTTGGATGCCACATTCTACCCTTAGTATATGATCCTAGCCCAGGTTAAAAAATGAAACTGATGAAAAATTTCTTTGTCCGTTAATACTCAAGACAATTATTCATTCTTAAATGTTTTCAAGGGCCTGGGATTTAGCTCTATGACTCAAGTGCTTGTCTGGTAAAGACAAGGTCCTGAGTTCAATCCCTCGTACCAAAATAAATAAATGTTTTCAAGAAAAATCACTTTTCCCCAATACTTCTGAATCCATAAATATTCTTACCTACTTTTAAATTTTTTGACAGTAAGATAGAGATCAGGGTTCTTTCCTGTTTTTTTTTTCTTTTTTTAATGATACTGGTTATTGCAGCCAGGGCTTTTGCACTGGCAGCTCCTACGGTTTTCCCCTAGACAGAGTCTCACCAAATTGTTCAGTTTGGGTTTGAATTTGAGATCCTCCTGCCTCATCCTGCTCAAATGGGGTGTGTCACCACTTCCAATTTGGGTTCCTTATTTTAAAAGTGAGCATCATTGATCCATGTGTAGCAGGTGTCCCACCTGGGGTTATTATGTGTGTTAGTTAAGGAGAGAAGGAAAGAATGTGAATGAGACACAGAAACACATCCCTTGCTTACCCCAGTTGCAAACCATATGGCTATTGTTCAATTGTCTGCTTATTTTGTTGACTACAGAAGTGGCAAAAAGTTCATCCATTTCAATATATTGCTATTATTCCAAGGGGTCCCTAGCAACCTGGGAATGTATTTGGAAAATATACCTTGTTTATGCAGCTTTATGGCTTGTCCTTACTGGGAAAAAGTGAGTGTTATACAGCTTTTCATCCTGCTTGCTGTTTTAAAAGAGCTGTTAGGTTGAATAGATTACAACAGAATTTGAGTATCCCTACAAAATTTACAACAAAACCGAGACATTTTTGCTTCCTGCTGTATATCCTAATTGCTTAATTTAAAAAAATGAATGTGATTTCTAGACTATCTACTACAGACACAATAAACACCCAACGTGTTTAACAAACCTTCAAGTAACACTGTCCGTCAATGTGATGTTTGCTTAGAGGCAAATTAAAGTAGGTATCTTTGGTGCAGTTCATTCCACATTGGATCTGCCCTTGATGTGTTAAAACAGTTGTGGCTCACAGCTCCACTATCTTCAAATTCATTCTGTTGAGGCCGACCTTAAGATAATGTAAAAAAGCAATTAGTTTTAAACAGTAGGAGTTCCATCAGTGTGAAAGAAACAAATTATATAGTGGACTGATACTTTTAGTGATTCTTAAGATTATTAAAAATGAAATCTGTACTAAAAGCTGTGATCATAAATTTTAAAACTGTCAAAGAGTAAAATGCTTTCATTTCTAATCAGCACAACTGCCTAAAGGACAGTCCAAACATCTATCTCCTAATAAAAGGAAATCTGACTCACTGGGTTATTCTAATCCAGTCAGATATTCCCTGCACATGTTTCTTTAAGTCCCACTCTTTTACTTTATTATTCAGTATTTCTACAAATATTTACAGTGTGCATATTATGACCCATAACTGGGCTTGACATTAGAAACTATTGTAAGTAACCCTTAACCAGACCTTTAATTGTGTCAAAAAATACACAATAATATACAGTTTTATAATTTGTAATTTTGTTTTTCAAAGTACGCTTTTGACTCTGTACTTTCAGTCAAAAGTAGGAAAATGTCATTCTATTCCTTTGCAAGTTTCATTTTCATTTGAGTGGTTAAGAAAAAGGTAAAGTTAACATAATTTGCAAATTCAAAAATCAAATTTTCTGTCTGCACTACAGTCATGTATATCCAGTTCTGTGTTGTAGAGCTAGACATAATGTTTCTATTTTTAATTTGAATACTGTTTAACATTCATATTTATGAAACTTTCACAAATTCTTACCTCCTTAGAGGTTGTCTTCAGGCTGGATCTCTAATGTGTAACACTGACTGACACTGCAGTTTTAGAATCAGCGCAGATTCCAATGCCGTTTAATGATAAATTTAAAAGTAATAACAGCACAGATTATGACAATCACTAATCCTTACTGTGAACTTGCTGAGTATTGGAAATTGTTCTAAGTGGCTTACATCTGGCTAAATGATTAAATTATCATAACAAATCTGAAGAGACTGATTCAACTGTTATTACCAATTTTCGGAAAGGAAATTGAGACTCAGAATTTAAAAAAAAAATAAAAAGAACCTTTCAAAGTGTACAAGACTAGTAACTGAGGAAACCTGTGCTAACCTTGACAATGAAGTATAAGTGTCTCTCTCCCACTGTGTCTGTGGCCAAATATTAGGGGTAACTGTGCTCATGAGTATAGTAATCACTGGTTGATTCAATACCCATAGGCAAAGAGTTTTTGTATAAGCAGATACAATGTACTTATAATTTGATTTAAAGATGCGGGATATGGTTAGATTATGTAGAGGCAAAGAATATTACTCGAGGAAGATCCTCTCCAAATCCAGGTTAGCCAGATACTTAATATTCCCAGCAAGATAGTAAAGCATCAAAACTGCTTCTGTGTGTGGCTTACGTGGCTTGTGTTTCAGTTTGAACTTTTAGCACATTCTTCCTTACAGTACAGATAAATTACTATCCCCAAGGTTTATCTGAGTCTTTTTTTAATTATTATTTTTTTAATTTTGTTTTTATTTTAAAGAGAATAAAACAAAAGAGGGCAGAACAAAGCAGATCAGAACAGAACAACATAAGCAACACAACACTTTACAGTAAGACAACCAGACACTAACAGTAGCTGTCAAAATATCTCTTTCTCTGTTATAGTTCAGCATAGTTTCAAATACAATAATATCAAACATAGCACAATAGTGTAAAACCATTCAAGAGAATGAAAAAATTACAGGACATTCTGAACTATGATCAATGGCTACTATAAAATCTTGTTTTCAATAAAAAGAGTCTTGTAAAAAAACTTACGCTGTTAGGATTATTTTTGAGTAAATATTCTAATTTTTGAAGTAATTAAATAATTCATAGTATCAATAGATGTGAAATTAATGAATAAATATTAATATCTAAAATATGTTATATAATCTAGAGGAAAATAGTTCTAATAGGTGACTTTGAAAATCAAGGAAATGAAAATTTCCATTGTAGTCTGTTTCAGAATGATAAATTTCTTTTGATTTAAATTGGTCTTTGATTTTTACTTGACATTACCTTCACATCCTTAAATGTTTTCTGACATAACCTTTAAACTTTAATACAAATGTCATTAGATAGTTCAGTTGGTCAGAATTTGGTTCCAAAATCAAGGAGGTGCTGGGTTTATTTCAACTGTGGCTTAAAACTGTGTCTATGAGTTGGAATGCAGAACCGGGAGCCGGCTGCCTAAACTATAGAGTCTCACACAAGCTCCGGGCTGAACCTGCATCCCTCAGGCTAATGTGAAATGCTTCCACAGTATACAAAAGAAAAGTGATGATGTAGGGAAAAAAATCTTCCATTTTCAAGAAACAATGCTGCGTTTTTTATAAACTTAACTGGTTCCAAATAAACATTTGAGAAAGGCATTTAATTACTCAGTAATCTCAGGGGACATATATGTTAATGGTCACAGACCTCTGATTCTATAACAACACTGCACTTTTTTTATCTTTTCTTCCTAAATTGTGAAATGAGTTTACAGAGGGACATTACAGTTCTTTAGGGAAACTTCCATTCCATTGTATTGTGTAATCACTATGCCAAGCAATTTCTTTTTTTCCTTTAAAATATGCACAAGGCAGGGTTAAGGAACCTGCATCAAACCACTCAGCTATGATGAGGCTGAACTAGAAGCTTTATCACAAAGAATGCTTTGTTATCTGGTGGGTTTACATTAGACTATGACTGAATGGGAAATCGCATTCCTTTCAGGGTGGAGCTTTGTTGCATAATTAGCTTGCTGGTGCGGTCAGGTCAGTTCAGGTCACCAGCTGGGAAGAATCTTTGAGACTATCTAGTTCAACTTGTCC
>PVJX010035406.1:6753-18362 GCA_004027295.1 Dolichotis patagonum | reverse complement strand
CTGCAAATCAGTGCAGAGTTCTCTTGTACAATTTAGACAGAAATAAGGAATTGACAGGTGTAGCTCTGTTAGCACCTCTGGACTTTGAATCCCAGTGCTTCTCAGCCCTTAGTGTCAAAGCTCTGGATTCTAGGTGACCAAGTATCATAGATGGACACTACCACTGTCAGATGAAGCCATTGGTTACCACTGGTAAACACTGGCTCCTACTGCCATGGCCAGATGCTACACCAGCCAATGCTGGTTGTCCCCATGCTGGTCTCTGTGGATGGTCTCCCCTGGTATCTATGGCCACTCTCTGGAGGTCTTCAGGGCTAACACCCCTAGTGTTTGCACTTGTAGCTCTTTTCTAACTCAACCACTTGCCCTAAGCTATTTTGGGCTAAAAATCCTGAGTAGATATACAAGAACTTCCAAGACCATACTACCTGACAAATAAGTCACAAGTAAATTTGCAGGCCCACCAGACGAAGGCATTATCTAAAAAAAGCTTGTGCTCTAGAGCATCAGGTTTCAATATGGGAAGTATGCAAAGAGTGCTGCTCATAAAGGACCAACACATCTGTGATTGGTTCAAATTTAAGTCCATTTGTTGTAGGCAGCTAAGTTAAAATTATTATAGGCAGTGAGACAGGGCTAGGTCCTCAATGGAGCCAGTGCAGACACCTGGCAACTGCAGGGGAAGTTGAGGTCTTCTGCTGTGGACCAGGCCTTAGGACAAAGGGCCACAAAAATGCATCCATGTCATGAGGATTGATACCCTAAATAGTTTCCATCCTCCTAGGAAAGAGTCACTGCTCCATAAGAATGCCTGCTTTCTATGTGACTGGCTTCCCCATTTGTCCTTAATGTAATCAATTTTACCTGAGCTATTGATCTTATTGGCTAACTATACTTATGTCCCCCCCATTCCCATCTGCCTTGTGAGTTCCCAGTCTTCCCCCACCTTGAACCCATGGGTTTACTCTATGAAAGTCTCTGGAAAAGACAGAGTCCTTGGCAATTCGCTTGTGACCACTTCTTCTCTCTTCAGACAGAAACTTTGTTTCTCTCAATAAATACATTCTACTCTTCACCTCCAGTGTTCCTAAAACTTATTCTTGGATTTTAGAGAACACGAGGTTGCAGACATAGTTTGAGGCTTCTTTCATTCCCCTATATCACATTGATTGGTCCAAATTTAATTCTAATATTTTGTTCAAATTCAGTGCCACTGCTTTGGACCCAGCTATGATGAAGCAAATCCTCTGAAGCAGGGAAGCAAATTAAACTGCTCTTCATTTAAGTTGTAGACGTGGGACTTGTTCCCCAGTCAGGAATAAGGTGACTACTGTAACATTTAAATTCAATTTCCTCCATACAGGCATTATCTCCACAAACAGTAAGCTTGGGGGTTAGATTTCAAAGTAAATTGCAAGGGAACGTAGCACACTAAGTCCCTAACATGTGAAATCTTATTACCCACTGCCCCACAGAGTGGGGAACTGAGGCACTACAGAACTCCTTATATTTGTGGGAAGTAGCCCACAGAGGTGATAGCCAGGGACATAGAGGGTTCAATGAGAATGTTATTTCACACTGTTATCCACTAATATGTTTGATGACACGTACCAAAATTCATGGTGTGTTTCCACAGCAGGGAGTCAGAAAGTCCGTCTATGCAATGGTTTAGCTTTCAGAGTTTCAAATACCTAAGGAAAAGTTTGGTGCAATATTGGGATGGCCTATATGCCCTGAGTAGCAACAGACAGAGCAAAATCTGCTTGCATGAAGAAGCAAGGGAGCTATGAAGTAGACACAGGGCCCAAACCTGCCCAACCTGGAGCACCTTGGTGTAGCTCTCTAAGTTTTATTATTATGTCAAGAAAAAACCTAACTGGGGTTTGGATTAGCTGAGCCCAGAAACATGGTAAGAAAAGTAGGTTGCATGGGCATCTGTAGAGACCATGACATCAGAGATGTGACATCACATCCTAACATCCAATCAGAGAACTGATGTTCCCAACTATATCATTCAGTGGACCAGAACCCTGAGCAGAGTGACAGTGGCTCACTTCTGTCCTATCTTGCCATGAGCTCTAGGTTTCTCTGCTATGTGGTTGTTTGTCTCCTGAGAAAGGTAAGTCCTGTAAACAAGGACTGCATCCTGATTCTGGACTTGCTATCTCCTGATTCCTCCACTCCCCACTGAGAAAGCACCTCAGCCTAGCTCCTGGGCTCATCCTTTATCTGCTTTTCTACAGGCCCCGTAGAGACTGGAGTCATCCAGATCCCAAGACATAGGTTCAAAACAAAAGGACAGCAAGTCCTAAGTGGCTCCCCTGTGCCTGGGAACCAGTGTGACCTGGTACAAATGGGCCAGGGGTCAGGATCCTCAGTTCCTCTTTGAATATTACAATGAATTGCAGAGAACAAAATGAGAAATCTCTAATAGGTTTTTACCTCAGTTCTGTGACTCTCTGAGCTGAACATAGGAACCTTGGAGTTGGAGGAATCAGGGGTGTATGTCTGTGCCAGAAGAGAGCACAGCTCTGCAGAGTATCCAGAAATCTGTGCACAAACCTTCTGCCAATATGCAGTAACCTCAAATCTGGCAGAGTGCTGAAAACCTAGGCATCAACCACTTGTGGTAGTGCATGTCTGTAATCCCAGCTCTCTAGACAGCTGAGGCAAGAAGATCACAAACCAAAATCCATCCTGGGCAGCTCAATGAAACAGTGTTTCAAAATAGAAAAGGGGTAGGGCCATAGCTCAGTATGAATGTGCTGGATTCAACTTGTAAAACAGAGAGAGAAATGTAAAGAGACAGAGACAGACAAATACAGATACAGAGAGAGAGAGACAGATAGAGACAGAGGGAATGAAAGGAGAGAAAGAAAGAATGAAAGAAAGAAAGAAAGAAAGAAAGAAAGAAAGAAAGAAAGAAAGAAAGAAAGAAAGAAAAGAAGAAAATAAGAAAGGATCCTAGAGTCTGAGGTTATAAGAAGAGAGAAAATTTGCCTTAGTTCTCTAGGAAGTGTGCCTTTTCTATCAGTAGGACAAGGAAAAGTAAGACTGAGTAGGTCATGCATTCCTTCAGTAAGTTCTCTCCAAGTAGTTTGCCTGACAGTGTACTACAGATGGTACCAAAGGAGGAGTTCATAGTGTCCTTCTCCTATGGAGAGCAAATTTCTTTGGAATGTACGCTTGAACAATAATAGTGTAGTGTGTGTAGTAATATCACAAAGGTTCACTTTGTATAGCTGAAGGAGGGTGAATTGAGATTGGAGGAAGTTCAAGAAGAGAGAACTGAGAACAGATGTTTGAAAATGGAAAGCTGAAAGGTGGCTTAAGTTAGTGTTCTGTACCACACAGTCTCTCTTCTCCTTCCAAAACACTTTATATACCAAAACTATAGATCAAAGCAGTGTACATGGTGACATCACCTGGTAGTCAGTCTCAGTGAGGACCAGGTAACCAGGTGCCTGAGGTGAGAAGCCTGCAGTTGATCATGGAATCTTCTTTCTCAACTTCTGGCTGCAGTGTCGTCCCCTCAGGGAACAGTCAGGTGCTTTCCAAACACAGGGAAGGCAAGTCAGCCCTAACCACATAGAGGCAAAGACCTGCCGACTTTCCCAAGATCCATTCTGCTTTCCAAGGGTATCATTACTCTGCTGACCCCTGAGATTCACGTATGTTCTGTGCCTACACAGCCCTTCCCAATCTCTCCTAGAACTCAGCAAGCTTTGCATCCCTCTTTCTGCACTTGCCCTTTCCAGGGGAGGAAGGTTCTCCCTTCCCCCACTCCCAACACACAGTGCTTGTCTGGCTCCCAGCTGCCTTTCTCCTCATTTTTCTGTGTCATTCCCAACTCTGAACCATATTGCTCTATTGACTACATGTTCATAGGAAGAGTCATGTATACGTAATTGACACAAGTTAATATTCACTTATATGGAGTCTGGGAGTAATATTCATCTCTGTGTACCTATTCTAAGGGATTTCTCTCACCTGAAATATAAAGGACCACCATTAATAGTCATCTCAATTTCCCATCCATGACAATTTACCAGTATGGTGAGAACACATCTTTTCATTGTCATGGTCCATTATCAAGCCTGAAAAGTCTCCTAATTGTGTCTAAGACTTGGATATGGAATAATGAAAACATTACAGCAATATTCATCTTAGCTTGTTTTCCTGTCACAAAGAAATTCCTCAGCACACCTAGGCTTTTCCACAACCCTATCTTTTTTTTATTTAAAGAGAAAAAAAAACAACAAAACAAAACAGAAAGATGGTAACAACAATACAGAATTCCAAAGTGGAAAGAAAAAAAAGAAAAATGAAAAGAACAACAACCACAACAAAATACAAAAACACTAAGAAATTGCCACTTGATAAGTTACATACCATCATTATTGGAAATAGTTGTTCAAGTTACAAATTTAAAGCATCCAAAGTAGACATTCAAACAGTGAGACTGTTAACAATTCTGCTCAACATTCTAACCAAGACAGTAACACGGTCATCTATCTTACACACTTAAACACACATGCATTTATATCTTTTAGAGCACTTTCTTTTCCTCTTTTTTTTACAGTAGCAATTACACATTTTGGGTTTTATTACTCCTACAGTTCTTATTACTGTTTATATTAGAGATACAATGTGATATTTATAAATATGAATCTTATTTATTTGACTAATGAGGATAGTCTCAAATTGTCTCCTTTTCCCTTTGAAGACCTCAAGATCATCCTTCTGAATAGCTGAGTAATATTCCGTGTGTAAAGATACCACATCTTTTTCATCCACTCTGTAGTTGATGGGCATCTTGGTTGTTTCTAAGATTTAGCTATTGCAAATTTGCAGCTATGAACATGGGTACACATATATCACTGTGATATGAATTTTTCAGTTTTTTGGGGAAAATACCCATGAGGGAGATAGCTGGGTTGAATGGAGCTTCGAATCCTATACTTCTGAGAATTCTCCATATTGATTTCCATAGTGGTTGCACCAGTCTGTACTCGCACCAACAGTGAAGTAGTGTTCCTTTTTCCCCACAGCCACGCCAACATTTGTTATCAGTTGATTTCTTGATGGCAGCTATTCTTTCCGGTGTGAGATGATATCTCAAGGTTGTTTTAATTTGCATTTCTCAAATGACCAGTGATGGTGAACATTTCTTCATGTATTTGTTTGCCATTTGTATATCTTCATCTGAGAACTGTGTGTTCATCTCAGATGCCCATTTTTGGAGAGTGTCTTTGAATTTGGGGGGCACAATCCCATCTTTAGGGACTTAATGGAGCAGGAAACATCAGCAAGGCTCCCCAGAAATTAATATAAAAACTGAAGAAAAAGTAGTTATGCTCAATAACAGGGTCATAACATTTACAGCAATTAGAAGATATTATATGTGACACCCTCAACTTAAAAGAGGAGAAATTTATTTGGCTCTGAATTTCCCATTGGTTCAGTCGCAAGTTGGCTGGCTCCATGGCAGAAAACACATCATAGAAAGACTTGACTGCGAAAAGTGCTCATGCCATGGAATCCAGCAAGCAGAGAAAGAAGGGAGAAGCCAGAGACAAGAGCACACTTTTCAAGCTGTGTTCACCAGCTTGTTTTAACCATGCCCCAGCTCTGAACACATGAGAGTTTTGGGAGATATTTTTATCTAAACCATGCCAGATTGTTTATCCCTAGATATTAAAATCTGGAAATAAACCAATAAAATCTATAAACAATGTTCAAAAAGCTGACTATCTAAAATTGGATAATTATTAAAAGCAAAATATAAAAAGATATGGGTCTATTGGAGAGGAGCTCTGGAATGCAGTGTTTCCAGGATGGACCATCTTGTAGATGCCCATTGTTTATTTTTATGACCAACGGTATTCTGGCTTACCTTGAATTTAGTGTACTAAATGTAATGCTATAGAATTTGATTTCTTTTAATATGTAATATGATTTTGTACAAATGTGTGTGTATTTTTTTCTAAAACATTTTCAAATTCCAAACATTGATTTGAAAAATCAATCCTAACCTAGCCAGTTAAGAAATGCAGAGGAATGTGTGTGTGTGATGGGATGAGGGGTTCAGGGTCCCCTTCTAGGTTTAGTCAGTCATGAGCACATGGCCCCAAAAGATGGGATTGAAGGAGATTGTGGGTCACTGGCCAGTAGGGGGCGCTGTGGCTTCAAAGTGTCTTAGGGATGTGTGTGTGTGTGTGTGTGTGTGTGTGTGTGTGTGTGTGTGTGTGTGTGTGTTTGTGTGTGTGTTGTGGTCTAGGAACTAGCCAGGAGAGCGGGGCTGAAAAGAATGCCAAGCTGTCTGCTTGGATCAGAAAGGTGGCTTGAATTTACTGAATGGGACCTGGACAAGTGGAGGTAAACACACACTCATTGTCTGGGAAGGTGAGGGTGCGGTGGGTCTCAGTGTGCTCAAGAGTGAAGATTCTCTGCTCCTGCATAGGCAGTGGACGGTGAAGCAGTTGGAGCTTAGCAGAAGGTGGAAAATCAGTGTCTGGTTAGAGCAGAAGTAGAGCTAGTAGGAAAGCAAGGTGTGTGGGAAAGGTGTTTGTCCTGATCCAGCTTCAGCTCATTTGTTTTCATTATTCTGAGTTTGCTGTTCTCTAATTTTTCTGGTTTTTTTTAATCTAACACTAGACCCTGAGCTCTAGGCTTGATCAAAGTGTAGCATCTGTACAGATGCCATCTCTGAACTTAGAGAGACTAAGAATGTGGCCCTGTCTGCTCACATCCATTCAGAGGAGAGCTCACTGTGTGCACACTTCCCTCTTTGCTTTCAAATGTCCCTGTGGATTTTGGGACTTGGATGCTCACTGGCTTGTCTCTGCACACTGAGGTTTGTGATCAGCTACCTACTTTTATCTCTGTATTCTTCAAACTCTACGTAGCCAGGCCCCGAGAGCTTCTGCAGAGACTTTGCACTGGCTGTGAGAAGAGAATGGGTCCTGTTTTTCTGTTCAGGACTCACACACTGCTTTGCTGTCCTGAGTCCTGCGGGATTAGGCAGTCCCAGCCAGTGTCACTATGTAACACAAGCTGCACATGGCAAGAAACTCAGGTCCAGCCTTAGGGCATCTCATGTGCCTGAGTGGCACACAGGTTCCTGTTTCCATGGTGCACCGCAGTCTGTAGGTCCAGCACAGGCTGTGACATCAGCAGATCTCTTCCTGTGCACTGCTAACAGCCAGAGTCCCAACTGGGACAGACCTCAGACCTGTGTGACCCCACCATGGGCAGTATCCTCCCCTGCTGCGTGATCTTTGGTCTCCTGGGAACAGGTGAGTCCTAGGAGTTCTTACAGATTCTGGTTTGGTCTTTCCCTAGGAGTGCTTCCAATCCTTCATCTCATTCTCTTTTTGTTGTCTGTCTCCACAGGACACATGGCACCAGGGGTCAAGCAAACTCCCAGCCATAAGATCACTGAGAGGGGACAGCCTGCGACTCTGAGGTGTGACCCCATTTCTGGTTATCATAACATCTATTGGTACCGACAGACTGCAGAAAAAGGAATGGAGTTTATGGTTTATCTTCTTGGCAATGACACCATGCAAAAGGCAGACTTTTTCAACCATCGACTTTCAGCACTGAATATCGGATCACGCTTTATTATGAAGATCCAGCCCGTGCAGCTGGGAGACTCAGCCATGTATCTCTGTGCCAGCAGTTTAGCCACAGCCTCACACAGACATTTCCTGTCCCTACAAAAACTTAGTGCCTCCCCCTCTCCCCAGGCTCTGAGCAGCCCTTCCTTCCTATGGAGGCAGGGATGTGTAGATGGTGTAGTGTTTGCTTCTAGTTGGTGCAGAAAATTAACTATTGACTATTTATCAGAATAGTCTATAAACCTAGGATAACTCAAGCAATGGTATTTGGAAAATGCTCAAGGAATGTGGCTTTGGACCCAAGGATGTGACAAATGTGGCCATAAGACAGACGTGGTATGGCTACATAATGAACCCTACATCCTTTCTGGGTCGTGTTTTTTCTATACAATAAAACACACCTTCCATCTTTGATTGAAACAGCCTTCTGTAGAGGAAGGTCTTTCATGCTGCTGATAAGAGTCTCCAGTCTTGCGGAAGATATGAAATCTGAACACCCTTTAAGGGTTTGGGAGGGAAAAAAATTCTGGAATAGTAGGCAGCGGGAGCCAAAGCCCCTGAGGCCTCTTCATGCAGGACAGGGCGTGAGGCTTGTTTCGTGATGCTGGTTGCCCTTGTGAGTGTGAACTCACACTGCAGATGCAGGCTGGCAAGAGGTTCAAAGAGAAAAGCATCATGGGAATGTTCTGTGCACGCCCTAGGTGATGTGTGGAAAGAACCCTGATTTCTTAGGGCTGCAATGCTTTAACAGTTGGCAAGGTCTGATGTAGGAAATACTTTATAAGGAAAGCTCTGGATTTCCTAATAATAAAGCATGTAAATCACATGTGCTCAGTTGAAAAAAATAAAAAGGAAATTCTGTACGAGACTAGCTGAATCCATTCATTTGTTACTTATCTACTTACCCATTCACTCATTCACTCACTTAATTCTGTCGATAAAAACTTTGCACTTTCAACATGTTGAAAGTGTGTGTGTTTCTCTGTAGGAACACTGTGAACTCAGAAGGAAAATGTCACAGGACCATGTATGTTCCAAGGCCCACTGTGACCCAGTCTAAACATTTCTTTCATGTTATAAAGTCACCAGCTCTTCTTCAAAGTGTTGCCTAAAGGACAGGAGGAAACTTTGGAGATATATAACCTTATATTGAGGACGCGCATATCATTTATCATTGAGAGTGGGGGGTATCTGCAGATGAAACAGGTGCTGATGATTACACACGGGCAACAGACACAGAGTGGAGCAGGTTATATCTTACACATGTCCCAGCCATGGAGCCCTGGGACTTCCCCTCAGAGTCCTGGGTAGGAAGAAGCCTCAGCTCTGTGTTGACTCTGATGCTAGCTGACTGCAGGTTCCTGGGCTGTGGGCCTTTTTGCTTCGGGATGCATCGTCTCTGGACCAGGGTACTCCTGGCTTAGGCTCGGAAGACCCCTGCTCTAAGTCTGTCACTTACCCTCCTAGTATTTTTCCTTTATCATCTCTTAGATGGTTGACTAGAGTCAGCTTCAAAGAACAATAGAGGGAGGTCACATGCAGGACTCCATCTCCTTCCCCTATAGTAGATAGGTCACCCTAAAGCAGACGCTCATGTAGCCAGAGGAGCACACAGGTTGGCACCTCTCTGCACTGAAATGACAGTCACACTGGTGAGGCCTGGGCCCTGTGATTGTGTCTCAGGCCCCTCTCACAGGCAGGTGACCTTAGCCCCCATCCTGTCTGTCTTCCTTCCTGCCTTCCCCTTGGCTCTGCCTTTGGGTGAGAAACAGTCTCACTTTCCTCTGCATTGCAAGAAAACACTAACTTTACCTCAAGAGCATCTCCTTTTAGCTCCTCTCCATGTCCCATGGTTGGGTTATTTTTTTGAATTCCGATTGTAATCACATCTCATTGTGTTGGCCAGTTCCACTTTCTCTTAACAGGGCATCTTCTCCTATAATGCACCTCAGATTCTAGATAGTATTAGGCTCAATTCTATTTTTGGTGATATTGTTATAGGCACCTAAGTTACATCAAATATTCTAAGCATTCAGAGGTGCCTAGGCCCTTGCAGGAGCTAGTGCAAAACGTCTGATACCTTGTAACTGTTGGGGGAAACAGATACCTCCCACTGTGGACTAGAAATCAAGACAATAGATAAAACAAATGCACCCACATCCTAAGGATAAAGGTCATACATTAATTCTAAACAAGTATCCACCACCTTGAGAAAGCCAGAAGGAGACACTTAAAATAATCCCTATAGAATATGCTATATTATATTCATGCCCACTTGCTAAGTAACCAGCCTCCCCATTTGATCCCCATTTAATCAATTTTACCTGAGCAATTATACTTGTAAGCTTATTGCTTGACAATAGCTCTGTACCACACATAGTTCATGTCCATCTTGTGATTGTCCATTTTTCTCAGCTTGGACACAACTCCCATTGAGGATTTGCTCTATAAAAATGCCTACAAAAAAAAGGGGCCTTGGTAATCCACTCAGGAGCCCTTCTCTCTATCAGACTCAACCTTTCTTTCTCTCAGTAAATACATTCTGTACTTAAACTCCGTTACCTAGAATTTATCCTTCAAGTTTAGAGAACATGAACTTGTACAGGACATCTAGCAGCCTGAGAGATTCTTTTCCCTAAACCAATATTTAGATAAGCCCTTATACCACACGGTGTTATAAAAATTGGACATTATTTGCATAAAATATCCAGTTCATGTCAAATATTTAATTTGTGCTAATCTTTCTGAGTATAATTTCTGAAGAATATATTTTGTGCAGGAAGTTATCATCGCTCCTAGTAGATTATTTTTTAGGAGGCTGGAGGCTGAGCAAGATCAGTGGGTTTTAAGTGATGTGCTTTCTAAAAGTTACTCATGTTTGCTAGAACATAAGCCAAAATAAAGAGAAAAAACTCCTCAGAAAATGTGTTTTTCTCCTGAGTCATGGAGCTTCTCCTAGGAATAATGGCTTCTCGAATAGCAGCAACCTGGTCTTCCATCTCCACGCCTCATAGAACACTGGCTGTGTCCTCAACCTTGTGTTGGGGGATAGAATTACAAATAAAATCTTCCTCAAATGCAGAAAACCTCACTACAAAGATAGAACAAAGGCAACATTCTTTAATGACTAAATAAACATTAACCAGACTATGACCACGATTGCAGATAATGTGCTCAGAAATTGTAAATATAAAACAAAATCTCAACCTTTTATTCAGTTCGATGTGGCTCATCACACGTGTGTTCTCAACATGCCTGGAACTAGCTCTCAACTTGCAGCAAAGTACATGCTCTAAAATAAGTCACGCTTCTAAATTACAGTAGGCCTGGCTAGGATTAGCTCCTAATTAAGTTAAGGAACGTGGCTACCTCAGTAATTTAAGGTAAGCTCCTAAATTAGGCTATGAACCTCTTGTGGACCCTTGGAAATGGGGTCCTATCGTGCTTCTTGATTACATTTGAAGGACATGATTTGCAAGTGCATGATAAAGGCATCCCTAAATCCTGAAACTGACAAGACAGTTATCTAATCATTTTCTTTTCTTCTTTTCTTTTCTTTTCTTTTCTTTTCTTTTCTTTTCTTTTCTTTTTGTCTTTTTGAGGTAGGGTCTCACTATGCAGTTCAGGCTGGCCTTGAGCTCACTTTGTAGCACATGTTGGTCTCCTTATAGTCCTCCTGCCTCAGCCTCCTGAGTGCAGGATTATAATGATGAGCTACCATGGTAAGCAATAGAATGAAAAAAATGTAAAACTAGTGATGACAGTGTTTGTCAGAATAATACAATGGGTCAAGTGCAGAGCAGAATGTAATTAATTCTATGATGTGTGTATCGAGTTAATGAGCAACCCTAAAGTTCACAGGGGAAAACAGGGAAAACTGGGAAAAAGAGTCAATGTGCCCATAAAAACCATCCATCCAGATGGATAACAAATATGTAAAAATGTTCTTCACATCATTATTCATTAGAGAAATGCAAAGTGAAGCCT
>PVJX010035405.1:0-18265 GCA_004027295.1 Dolichotis patagonum | reverse complement strand
TGGGCCAGCCAGAGATGGAAATTTTAGGTGGACTAACTCACTTAATTCTCCTAATTACCTGGTCAGAGTTGGTATTATTATTAATCCCACTGTACAGAGAAGGATATTGAGACTCAAAGAGGAAGGATAACTTGCCTGAGACGTCAGGATCAAAGGCAGAATTCAAGCCCAAGATTCCCAAGTGTCTGTAGGGCCTATATTCTTCCACTGTACCATCCCAGATCTTCACACATACAAGCAGACTCTACCCTCATAGTGCGTAAGGTGTGGTTACAGGGACTGAACAGGCACAGCATCCAACAGTGCATAATTCAGTGACATCCCGCGGTCAATGTTCTCCACACCTGCTTTGTGCTGGGCAGACGTAGGTGCAGGGGACAAGGAAATGACTCAGACACAGGATGAAGCAGCAGCAGTGTGGAGGAGGAAAATGATTAATCCTGCCTCGTTTGGGCCCAGCACTGGCACATTTATCAGCCTGATTCTTCAGGCATGGATGATGCTGGCGAGAAAATGCAGTTCGCAGCAAACTCCCCTTCCCACAGTTGTGCAAGGTCTCTGAGTCCCAGTTACACAGTAATCACAGGTCAAGGTCACTAGCGCTGGGAGAGTCAAGGGCTCCTGAGCCACCCTGCAAGCCTGTCTACAAAGCTGGGCACGGACATCTGCAGACGCCACGTTGGGAGTAGCAGCTGCCCAGAGGAGGTGACACGTATGCAGTCTTCTAAAGAAGCTTGGGGATTCCTGGGCCCGAGGCAGTAATTTCTGCCAGTCCAAGGCGAGGGTGCTCAGAAATGCAGCATCCCCTGCCCTGAGGCCTGATCCCAGTGGCAGGCCGCCTGAGCATTATGGAGGCAGGGGGCCGTGGATGGACCCTGATCTCACACTTACCTGGTCCCTCTCCAAATTCCAACTCCATCACTTTCTGGCTGCTGCCACAAGTTCATGACTTGCTCTTCCTGAGCAGGCTTCTCCCACCCATAGACTAGGAATACAACTCTCCACCTTAGCCAGCGCTTCCTGTGCTTCTCAAGCTAACTAAACTGCACCACGACTACTTCAGGAGGAGACCAGGACAACACGGACCCCAAGCCAGGTCTGGATTTCACCTTTGGAACCATCAGGAATCCAGACAAGACTTCCTCTCTGTCCCTCCTTACTGGGGACCTGGCCAAGATCCCCAACTGCCTATATGAGGGGTAGGGTGAAAGCTGAAGAAAAAACAGAAACAAATTTAGTAATGCACAGAAAAGGGGCTGGGTAGATAGCGCCTCCAGGATGGGCGAAGTCAAAGACCTTGTGGGCTGGCCCACTTTGATTTTTTTCCAGTGAGAAGCACAGGAGAGGAGGGTACTTTTTCTGGAACAGTGTGGAACTAGTAGTAGAATGGGCGAGTTTAACATCACAAAAGGAACAGAGTAAGATCCTTCCCCATTCCTAGATCCTCCTTATATTGTCCTCAGCAGGTCTCATCCTGCCTTTTGAGTGCCACAGTTCTATGGGTCTTCCCACCACGACTGGGGACAAGTGGAGCTTCCACATACCTCCCAGACCACGGGGCAAATTATAGCCGCTCTCAGACCTCTGAGCCCTTTTACTACAGATTCTGGTCCCTGACACCGTCTTTCATTCCTTTTTTCCAGTTGCCTGTTTCATTCTCCTGCCCTTGTAGACAGGCTTCTTCCATTCAGCTACTCTACCAGGGGCTGCCCTCCACACTCTCAGCTTTGTGTGTGACTGTCCCTGCCTCACTCTGGTTACTGTCTCTGAGTCCTAATTCAAACTCCTGGAAAAGAGACTCTAGCTCAACTTGGGCCTAGCATCCACCTTAGTCTGGTCGGCTATGTAGGTTACCTGGCAGCTGGGATTCCGTGAATAAAGTGAGAAGAGGCTGCTTTTCAGAGCCAATATCAAGTGGAGTCAATATCAAGACATACCCCCAAGAACCCCAGCATCCTGTGATTAGTCCACACAGACAGCTCTAGGGGCACTGGTGACCCATTTTTCTCTTATCTATGTGCTTAAAAGTATTATTAGTAGCTGAATGTGGTGGTGCAGGCATGCAATCCCAGCATTTGGGAGGCTGAGGCAGAAGGATCCCTGTGAATTTGAGACCAGCCTAGACTACAAAGTGAGTTCAAGGCCAGCCTGAACTGCATAGCAAGACCCTGTCTCAAAAAGGCAATAAATAAATAAATGAATAATTTGAAAACACTATTATTAAATTATAGTCATCTCTCTGTATCCATGGATTTTGCATTCATGGATTTAAACAACTACAGACAGAAAATCCTTTTTTTAAATATTGTCTCCATACTACGTATGTGCAGGCATTTTTTCTTGTCAATATAGGGTATAACTGCCTGTTTAGTATTTAGTATCATATTAAGTATTAAAAGTAATCTAGAGATGATTTAATATTATAAGTCATATGCAAGTACTACACCATTTTATATAAGGAACTTGAACACCCATGGATTTTTGTAACTGAGGGGGATCCCAAAACCAATCTTTCAGATACTGAATTTCAGCTATATGCTTTGTAATAAGTATTATTTATATTGTGTATGTTTTTCATGTGCTGTCAGTACCATATACACTCTAACGAAACATGCTTATTACTATACGAATTGAACATATATAAATATAATAAAATCCAAAAAATAAATGTAATACATTTTGAAAAATCAAAATCTACATTTGCTATTTGCCTTACATGCTGATTTTAGAACTTAATGGCCCTACTCCTATTAACTCCTATAGTGGCTTCACTGTAGGGGCCTGTCCTGCTCTCCCAAACCTCCTCCTGCAGAGGTCACAGGGATCTGGTCCTCATGGGGCATCAGCGCACACCACGTGGCTGCCCTTCCTATCCCCCTTGAAGCCCCATACCTTCCCCTGAGTCAGCGCCTCAGTGCTGCCTGGCCTGCTGCCAGCCTGTCTGTCTGATGACACACCACCCTCCGGCCCCAGGGCATTCGTGATTTCTTCAGACCTGAGCTTTTGCACACACTGCTTCTTTTCCAGAGCAGCTTCCCTCCATTTCTGGTGGAGTTGGTTCCACTCCCTCAAAGTCCAACCTAATGTCACTTGGCAAGGACGCCTTCCTTGGCCCCTCCTGCTGATTCAAATCCTCCTGCTGTTTACCTTCCTAGCTCTTGACGGTTTGTAATAGCTCTGTTTTATTCACTTGGTTCTTGCCTCTCTTGTCACTGGATTGCACTCTATAATGTTATAATGTTAGGTACAGAATAGGGGCTCAGTGAAGTATTTTGCAATGAATGAATGAATGAATGGATGGATGGATGGGTCTGTTGTCATACCCCAGCATTCACCTCAAATCCACTCTGTCATTTCTACTGACAAGAGAAAATCAACCCTCTCCTGCTCAGACCCCTGCAGTGGTCCCTCCTGACCCTCAGAGTCAGGCCGACAAGTGCTCACTTACACAGCCTGGTGCCAGAGGTGCAAGGCCCAGGCTCGAATTTGCACCCTCAGCACTGCCAGCTCGGCAACTGGAGCCAAACTCAGTCTCCTCTCTGAACCTCAATTCCTTTCTGAAAACTTTCAGAGTTGTGAAATTTTGCTGCCATGGTTTTTATTTGTCTTTGTTTGGATTTTTTGTTTGTTTGTTTGTTTTTGGCTTTTTGAGACAGGGTCTTGCTATGCAATTCAGGCTGGACTTGAGCTTATTTGTATCCCAGGCTGGTCTCGAATTTGCAACAATTCCCTTGCCTCAGCCTCCCAAATGCTAGGACTTACAGACGTGAGCCAACATACCCGGCTCTGCTGCCATTTTTCCTGCATGAGAAGCCTAGAAAACTTTGCACATTTTCTAATAATCCTGAGTAGTGGCTGGTACCTTCACTCTTAAGGCCTGTTCTCTCCCTTTCCAAACACAAATGCCCATTATTATTGCTCTAACCAGGTACCTGGTACTTTCTGTGCATTCATGCTTTGGTGCTTTCACTCAAAAGCTATGTTCTTTGTTGAGAAAACTCACTTCCTTCCCTATTCCTGACCATCCATGAAGTTCCACTCCTCCTCATGTCTTCCCTCGCCTCTAGGATCACTTCATCTTTCACGTCTGCTTTGCACTTGGAAACATCTCTCTCCACTCTGAGCCTCTGCCCTGGGTCCATACTGCTCATCCCAGCACCTTGCTGAATGTCCCATTTGGTATAGGGCAGGCAATGTGCCTCCATTAGGACTTCAGAGTGCAGAGAGACCCCTCTCTATCTTCTAATATGTCACCATTTACTGTGATCAAGGAGACCATAAAGCACTTGATAACTGATTTTGCAGGCCAGGAAATCAATGAGGTCCACGTGCACTGAACGCACACACCAGCCTTTGAATCTGAGGATAGATGAAACCAAAACCTAACTAGAGTGGCTTAACTAAATAGGGAATGTTTTTCTCAAATAGCCGAGAAGACCAAGGTTGGAATCCCAGAGTGCTACAGAGGTTCTGTGGTTCACAGACGTGCAGTCTTCAGTGAGATTTCACTCTGCCATTCTTAGCATGGACCATGATTTTTCTTTGCCAAATCAATGTTTTCTTTTCTTCTTTCTTCTTTCTTTCTTTCCTTTCTTTCTTTCTTTCTTTCTTTGTACTGGGGATCGAACTCATGACCTCACACTTGCCAGGCAGGTGCTTATGCCACTGAGCTAAATCCTCGGCCCTCAATATTTTCATGCATGAAAATAACAGTGCTTCCTCCAAGGATTATCGTAAGTAGGATATGAGTTGATGTTTGTAAAGAATGATGTCTGGTACACAACAAGCTACCCATCATCATCATCATCACATCCTCATCCCTGGCAGCAAAGGAGGAAAGCAAAGCACAGAAAGTGAATGCTGGCTCAATGCATTTCTGTTTTTGTTTTCAACAAAAACAAAATTACATTTACATCACATTAAAATGAAACACTTTAAAATGAGCAATGCAGTGGCATTTAGTACATTGACTGTATTGTACATGCACCAACTCTGGCCCCAAACCATTTTTTACTATCTCCACAATGAACAGGACCCTCAAACCCATTAATCAGTGGCTCCCATTCCCCACACCCCTAAACCCTGCCCATATGATTTACCTATTCTGCATAATTCCATCACTATTCAAAGAGTTTTCCAGGAAATCCTATCCCATTTTCTCCAGCTCACATCACATTGTCTGATTTGTCACTGAGCACACTGCTTCCCTAAATAAAATCAACATCTCTCCTTCTACATTCTAATACTTAGAGCACCTACAGCCATATTTTACTGATGGGAAGACATATAAATTCTTTCTTACATTTTAACTTTTTTAAGAACCAGAATCTTAAATTGGTAACACCTCCTATTTCATGGAATTCGGTGCACGTCAGGCACTGTTCTAAGCACCTCAATCAATATCGCCAAGTTCCTTGAGTGGTGGAGCTGACAGCCTAATGGTGAGGAGATAAGCAATTTCACATAACAAATAACTGACCTGGTGTGTTAGGAGATGATAAATGCTTAGAAAAAAAAACTAGACCAAGAAGAGTCTCATTGCAAGGATGGAATCGAGACACGTTGCTATATTAGTGAATTAGTTATCTATAGCTGTACAAAAATTACCCCAATACTTATCAGTTTAAAACACAAACAATTCTGGGCTGGAAATGTACCTCAATGGTAGCACAAAGTTTCATAGAATTCATAAGGCCCTGGGTTCAATCCCCAGCACCAAAAAAACAAAATAAAACTAAACTAAACAAACACATATTTTTAACGTCAACAATTTCTATGGGTCAAGAATCCAGTAGTAGCTTAGCTGGGCCATTCCGGTTCATGCTGCCAACAGCACGTTGGCTGAGGCTGCAGACACCTGAACACTTGACTGGGGCTAGAGGCTTTGCTTCCAAGATGGTGCACAGGTACCGCTGTTGCCAGAGCCGTAGCCATGGCTCCTCACTGGCTGTTGGCAAGATGCCTCTGTTCTTGTCATGTGGACCTCTCCTTCCCCAACAGCTGTATGACATTGGGCAGGTCACTTCCTCTTTTGAATCCCTGTCTCCTATTCCCATCCCTTATCCACAATGCATGAGACCAGAAGGGCTTCAGATTCTGGGGTGGGTTTTTTTTTTCTTTTTTTGGAATATTTACATAGACTTTACTGGCAGAACATCCCTAATTCAAAAATCAGAAATCTGAAATGCTCTGATACCTGAAATGTTTTGAGCGTCATATTGGCCATGTTTGCACAGACACCTCTGTTGTTCTGCTTTTGTGGTTGTTCATTAGTTTTGTTTTTTGAGACAGGATTTCACTATGCAATTCAGGCTGGTCTTGAACTCACTTTGTAGCCCAGGCTGGTCTCAAACTCACAACAATCCTCCTGCCTCAGCCTCCCAAGTGCTAGAATTACAAGCATGCACCACCAATCCCAATTGATACATCTGCTCTTGACCCAGATGCCACATAGCTAAGATCTTCTCTTTCAGTCTCTGCTCAGACCTCTCTGGCCCCAAGAGGCCTATTCTGACCGCCCTGTGCAATTCTACAGTCTTCCCCCCAAATTCCTTGCTTCTCTAATTTTCTCCATTGCACTTCTCACTTTCCAACACGTGGATCATGGGTTTAATTTGTTTGTTATTTACTGTATGTCCCCAGGTACCTAACAGGGTTTTTTCAGACTCCATGAGCTCCTGAGGAGTCCATGGATGCCTCCCTCACCCTAAATTGGTTAACTCACTGAATGCATATGTGATAGTTTGTGGCTATGACATCTGTAGCCTTCATTAGATTAAAGAATCAATGACCTTAGTATATGTGCTACCAAAGCAAGCATAGAGAATCACATGATCTTAAGAGCTTAAAGAGCATACAGCTCAATAAAATGCTTTTTAACCGAATTAAAGAACTTTAAAATATCATACACACACACACACACACACACACACACACACACTTTTTAAAAGAGAAGTTGTCTTGTTGTGCAACAGTTCCCAATTTCTGGTGTCCTTGGGTCAACTATGTCAGCATGGCAGGATGATTTTTAAAAACACAGAACCTTCAGCACCTGCCTGGCAAGCACAAGATCATGAGTTTGATTCCTAGTACCAAAAAACAAAACAAAACAAATCAAAACCCCCACAGAATCTTATGATTTAAAAGTACCCACAGGTAGCCAGGCATGGTAGCACATATCTGCAATCGCAGCACTGAGGTAGGCTGAAGCAGAAGCACATGTTCAAGTCCTACTGCAGCAACTTAGTGAAACTCTGTTTAAAAATTAAAAAAATAAAAATAAGAAGGGCTGGGGATGTACCTCAGTAGCGGAGTGCGCCTGACTTTGATCACCAGTACCAAGAAGAAATGGAGTACAAAAAATGGAGTACTCTCAGATAGTCTGAGCTGGGTGTTAAGGTGGGACTGAAGATTCTTTTTCAGTCCCCCCCACCTCCACTTCTGGATGAGTCCAAGGAACAGGGATTTCTGTGTGCAAACTGAACTAGAAAGAGATTCAGGAGTCCATTCCGTGGTATGGCTCTTATACTTTGCAAAAATCTCAGCATCTTGTGGATCCTTTGTGATCCTTTGTGACCTTCTCACAAGTTCTCCGGGTGCCCAGGCAGGGATTACCACCTCCCTTTCACTGATCACAAGCTGAGGCCCTAGGGAATCAAGTGACTTCCCCACCTCCACCCCAACAGCCAACAGCTAAGGGTCACATGCCTGCTGGGGGCAGGGCTTTGATTAGAACACAGACCTCTGAACCCTCACTCTAGACTTCTCCCATCTACACCAACCAGATAAACCCAAGTTCCAGGAAGCCCACGACAGAGGCTGGGGGAAGGGAGTGAGAGGAGGGAGGGAAAGAGGGGTAAACAGGTGAAGGCCACAGAGCAAGGAGGGTGTTTCCTGACCACAGGGAACGATTCCAATTGTCTCAGGACTTGGAGAACACACAAATTTTACATGCTAACCTGTTGCATGGGACTTGTGAGTAGCCACTTTCTCTTGTGTGCCTCAGTTTCTTTCTGCCAAATGGGGGTGAAAACTCACACCGGCTCCCCACAAGATGCTGAGAGAATGTAATGTCTTCTAAAATTCCAGGTTATGGGGCTGGGGATTTAGCTCAGCAGCACGAGCTCCTGCCTGGCAAGTGTTAGGTTGTGAGTTCAATCCCCGGTACCAAAAAAAAGAAAAAGAAAAAAAAAATTCCAGGTTATTATCATTGTTGTCTAGGGAAGGTGCACAAGCCTTTCCAACCCCCCCAAGGTGGTCAGAGATGGAATAATCTGAACCCTCATTCACGGACAGACCACTTGGAGCACCCAGGTACCTGGCACTATGGTGGATACCACACACACATCCCCTGCTTTAAATTCCACCACAGTCCAGGAGGGTCCGAGCAGCTGATGCCAACATTTTACAGGTGAAGATACGCAAGCTCCGGGGATTGAGTTGCAACCCATTCGATCATGTATTCATTCACTCGACTTTTACTAAAAGTGCTGGGCCAGGCTCTGGGCCAAGTGCTGAGAAGAAGATGAACAAGTCCTTCAGGAGTCATGCCCATAAATTACTTTAATAACAACCCCGTACATGCTTCAACAGACAAGGCGCAGTGGGAGCCAGAAAAAAAAAAGCAAATGGATCTCTGGAAACTATGGGAACAGCGAGCCGGCCTCCCCGGGGACCATGCACTGCTGAGGTGCCTGTGTCCTTGTAGATGTGGCAATCATTATAAGACCTGGGTTCAAGTCTCATTTTGGTCAAGGCTTTGCTGTGTATCTCTAGGAAACCTCTTATGCTCCTAAGACTCACTATCTACCTGGAAAATTCACAGTTTAGGTGGGCCTGGGATCATTTCACCTTCTGGAGTTTACTCTAGCCTGGAGTCTAAAACCAGACTGAACCTCTGAAGTGTCAAATTCCCCACCCCATCACAGCAGTCCATCTTGGATGGTGCCGGGCGCTAGAGGCGGGGCTCCGTTAGAGGGCGGGACTTAGGGATAGATGGGCCTCGCGCCCCGCCCCGAAACCGTTCATCCAGCCAATGACAGTCGGGGGCGGGTTATCCCCGCCTCTAGTATAAAGAAATAGCTCGCCTGGAGAGCGCGGTGCGCAGGTCTTGGAGCCAGACTCTGTGAGGTACTTACTAGTCTTGCGCGGAGCTACAGCCGCGGAGATCGCGGGACCGCTGAACGCGGCGCGCAGAGCGTCCTGGGCTGGGCCGACGGAAAGGGTCGGATTCAGTTTTCCTCTGCCTGACTGAGCTGCGCAGACCGCACGGTGCCCGGGGCTCCCGCCTCAGAGGAGCAGCCGGCTCGGGCCCCGGGGTCGCCTGCCTGCGCGGACCATCCGTCTGCTGCCATGGCCGACCACCTGATGCTCGCCGAAGGCTACCACCTGGTGCAGAGGCCGCCTCCGGGCGCTCCCGCCCACAGCCCTCACGCGCCCCGGACTCTTCAGCCGTACGCGGACCCGGGCCTGGACAGTGGGCTGAGGCCGCAGGGGGCTTCACTAGGACCGCCGCCTCCCCAACCCGCGGCCCTGGCGTACGGGGCTTTCGGGCCACCGTTCTCTTTTCAGCCCCTTCCTGCGGGGCCGCCACCCGCCGCCGGCAGCGCGCACCTGCAGCAGGTGGCCACTCTGTATCCGGGTCGCCAGACCGCTCCCCCGGGCGCCCCCGGAAACCCCCCAGGCCTGCAGCCCACGCCCGGCGCCGCGGCCCCTCTGCAGCCTGCGCACGCCCTGGGCAGCATGGACGCCGAACTCATCGACGAGGAGGCGCTGACGTCGCTGGAGCTCGAGCTCGGGCTGCACCGCGTGCGTGAGCTCCCGGAGCTCTTCCTGGGCCAGAGCGAGTTCGACTGCTTCTCGGACCTGGGGTCGGCACCGCCCGCGGGCTCCGTGAGCTGCTGAGAAGCGGGTCTGAGTCCCCGCCGGATCCCGCAGCTCGCGACCGGGCCCCGCACGCGCCCTCCGTGAGGGCGGTGGCCGCGATGAGCGCGAAAGTCTTGCATCGGGCGCGACGCCCGGGCTTGCCGCGAGGCCCTGCCCACTGTGGCGTGAATTTGACTTCACTTCTCAGACCGGAGCCTCAGCGGTAAAGTGAAGTAGACTGTCAGAGACTCGACGTCCTTAGATTCTGGGTCCTGTTTCTTTCCTACCCCTCTGCAACCCCTAATCTGAGCCATTACAGGCCTCTGCCTGATGTTCCTACTCCTCGAACAACCCCACTACCGGGATTGGGTCCCCGGAGCCACCATCCTTGAGCTCTCATCATTGCTGGGCCTCCAGCCTGGGGAGGGGAAGATGTACAGCCCGACCCCTGCGGAGTGGAGCAGTGCCCCGTCTGGCCTCCAAAACCAAAATAAAACTGGGTCACTCTGCAGTCTTGAGTTTTCATTTCCTTATCACTCCAATTCCCGACTATATTTAGCGTCTACTGTTCTGAGACTGTTGACACTTGGGTGGGATGGATGCCACAGTTCCTAGCAGTGCCCAGGACAGGAAACTGACGGTTTCTTTCAAAAATATCTTATGAGTTATGCAATTGCACTGTCACAACCTGGAAGGCAGAGGCTGTAGCTAGGTGGTAGCATAAGCATAGATTTCCCAGCTTGTAGGGTGGGGAGAGCTGGAAGTGACTGAAGTTTCAGCTGGCCTGGCTCTGGCCCCTAACTCCAAATCCCAATCACCATCCTTTCGGACTTCTGAGACCTATTTCCTTAGAGATGGACCACATGTTTGTGTTGTCTCTAGCATGATGCCAGACTCCTAGGCAGCCTCAAAAATGATAGTGGTGATTATTCTGCGAACTGCTGCCTGTTTTATTCCAGTACCTGCGCCAGTATGATACAAGGTCCATATCACAGTCCAGGTGGCATGAGGTAGGTGACAGACCTGGAAATAACTAATCTTGGTACAAGGAGGAGTGTGAGATCCAGGAAACTGGTGGACTGGGCAAGCCAGCAAACTCAGAGGTGGGAGCAGTTCAGCTGGCTGGGGCAGGGATCATTCAGGCTTCAGGGGTGTGGAGACATTTGATATAATGAGCAGCTTTGGCCGATGAGTGTGTTTTGGGGGTTGGAGAAGAGCTTGTTGAAAGACAGGGAGTTGTACTAGTGTAGGGAATTTATGGGGAAGGCATGGATGTCTGGAAGGGACAAGACAGATCTAACAGCTTTACAGTTTGATGAGGTTGGCACAGGCCTCCTTTCGTAGAGGAGGGATGTAGAGCTTGCCCAAGCCTAGCAGGATTTAGAGTGAGTCCTGATCACCCATATGAGTTCCTGGCTGCCCCCTCCTGACTCTTTCTAAAACAACCTTCAGGTGTGCAGGAGAAAGGCAAGAAAACAGAAGGCAGGAGGAATCCCAGCCAGAGGTGCTGTAGTGTTCCAGTAAGACAATGGGACATTCACTAGGAGACATGGACTCTAGAGACTAGCAAGCAGCAAAGGGCTGGGGCCTTCTGTGCCTAGTGGTCGGGCTTTGTCCTTGTGCCAAGTTGCTTGTCATCAGGACTCCAGCAGCCTACGTGTTCTCCCAGGGCTTCTGGGGAGGGACTGCCCTGAGCTCTGTACTCAGAGAAGCCAGTGTTTACTCTAGTGTTGTCCCAGAATAGAGATACAAACTAAGGGGCTGAACTGGGATGGGAAAGTTTGGTCCTGGGCTGAACACTCCCTTTATTCCCTTCTCCCTGGGCCTCAGTTTCTCCAGCAGTAAAATAAGGCAAATATCCTTGTTCTGCTACTTTACAAGGCAATAAGCCTCAATATAAGTGAGAAACAAACTAGGGATGGTTTATAAGCAGTTGATAAACTCTCAAGTGCTCTCCATATGGAGGGGATTACAACAGAAACTCAACACCTGCTATTTCCCAGAGTTAAAGCAGGGGTGGAGGAAAGAATCCAGCTGCTGAACCGCACCAGCCCTTCAAAAGGGCCTCCTGACAAACTGTACAGCAGACAAACAGAAAAGACAAGGCTGGCCTACCAACATTTGGATCCCCAAATCCCTGACACGGGAGAATTCTGACTGTACTATCTGGAATGGAGGAGAGACCAGTAGAAAGAACAATGAACTTGTAGTCTGACAGCCTCAGGATCCAGTTCTGGAAATGTTCTTACTAGCTGCCTGGCCTGTAGTTCCCCTCATCTTCCAAGTGTGTTCTTATGTAAACACTCAATTCTAACAGGGGTCCCTTACCTCTCTGCAGGGGGAATGCCCTCCTGATGCAACCTGCTGCCCCCTTGGTCCTGTGCATTTCACTCATGCCTGGGCTGGCTCTTTGGAGTCAGGAGTCAGGCTCTCTAAAGCCTGTGAATGGAGTCATGGCACATGCAAGACGTATTTCCATCTTTTTTTCTTTAAATAGAATTCCTATATGTATGAAAGTCTCCCCAGGCTGACTTTCTTTATTTTGCATTATCTTTTGGTTGACTGGATTTCATAACTACTCTCTTAGTTTTTTTCTGCGAGGTAAGTGGAACTTCTCTCAAACTCATCTGAAAAATGGGAATATTAATAGTACCTCCCTGGTAGAGGTACTGTGGAGATCAAATAAATTAATGCAGGTAAAGTGTCTGGGACAGTGGGGTTTATAGTTAGTGCTCATATGGCTTTGGGGACTCTATCTTAGATTCTTTAGGAAGGCTGTGTTTTAACCAGCAATTATGTCAGTTGTGATGCTGTTATAGGTTAGATTTCCCAAGAAGCAGACTCTGAAACCAGGTTCAGTTTGCAAGAGGGATATTAGGAAGCTGCGCTACAGAAAGGCAAGAGGAGGGAGCAAAAGCCACAAAGCACCGCTACCAAGAGCCCTGGCCAGCCCCATACAAGCTTCGGAGCTAAATGGGCCCTTCAGAACCACCTTGAGTTAGGCCATTCTACTCCTTTGTATTCCTGTCCCAACCAGTCATCCAGTGTGTGTCACCCGGGGACCATGACCATGGCTGGGGCATCAGAGGCATGAGTGTGGGCAAAGCAGTACTCCCCACCTGAGCCCATCCTTGGGTCTGCTGCCAGGGGAAGGCTGTGTGCCCACAGCACTCCCAGCAGAGAGGCAATGATTTCATGGAAGGGGCCTGGACAACACATCATGGTGTTTCCCATAAACACTGGGGCGGGAATAAGGTTGAGGTGACATAAAGTGCCAACAAATGCCTCCTCAAATTTATGCTCCAGGTGTCTGCCTCATATTAGTCCCAAATTAGCACCTTCCTGTTAGAGAATGGTTTGGGAGTGGGTTGAAGATAGTTCAACCTCGGAGAGTTGCAGTAGATCTCACCAACTGGGCACTGCCATCATTGTTGTCATCTTTCCAGCTCAGCTAAGTACTCGACAGTCATTTGTTGAATAAATTAATGAACAGTCTGATCATAGTCTTTTCCCAGGCAGTTTAAGAGGTTTAGCTGCTTACTGAGTAATCCTCTTGAGTTCCTTAATCCATCCTTGCCTAACTCTTTATGCTACTCTGCTATTCAAAGTGATGCATTAGGATTAGTGTCAACTGGAAGACTAAGCTGACACTTGCTGAGTGCCTACTGTGTGCAGGCATGATGGGAACTAACAGGCAGAGCCCAGTAGGTACACTTTCTCTCCCACCGTCTACTTCACTCACCACTCATCCTGCAAATAGGACTCCTGGGTAGTTTATACCCCTTCCAGGGGTCGGAGTACTGGGACACAGACAGATAGTCCCCACCCTATGTATCCATGTCCTTTGCTTCCCCCAGGTGGGGTCTGGCCAAGGACGTGAGTCTGAGTGAACAAAGACAGGCTGGAGCTAAAGTTCACACCGGAGTTAGGAGCTCTGAGTTCTAGTCCCAGCTCAACTGTGAGTTTGTAACCTTAGGCTCTACTCTGAGCTCTGTAAAATGAGCACCATATTCCCTGCCATCACTGGTTAGGTGTGGAAATGGACTGCAGAAGGAAAGAGGGAGGTGTGTTGCTTCCTTAACAGAGTAGTGGCCCAACACTGGGGGCAGTGGGCTTGCTGTGCACTTTCTCTTTCAGCCCTCACAACTGCAGAACGAGGCAGAGTTACCGCTGTCCTTCTAGGCATCCAGGGCTCAGAGAGATTAAGTATAACAACACATAGCCAGGGGAAAGGACAGACAGACATTGGTACACACAGGGCTTTTGGAGAAAGATCGCTCTTATTTGTAGTGCGTGTGTTTCACAAACATCAAGTCCTTGGAGCAGAGGTGAGGCCTGGGAGGGAGCAGGGAGGCCAACACAGCTCATTATGTGGTGGTCTCCCGAGGGGCTCGTTCCTAGGCCTCTTCTAGTGAGTGGCTTAGGCTTGGGGCTTTGCCACCAAATGACCACATCCAGACAGCAAGACACTCCCCCTGGCCACCTTGACCTGCTTTATTCCAACAGGAAATGAGCCAGTCATTATTGTTTGTTTTTCTTTTTAATAAACACTTTCATTGTTTCTAATAAAAAGGAATACACGCTTGCGGCTAACTAATTTCCAAACAATTTAGGAAACAAAAAGTAAAAAACCAGAGGCTCTCAAGTTTTCCCTTCACATGTGTATATTGTACATTTATACTGGATATATATTACATACATATATGCAACATAAATTTTTATGTGAATGAGATTATGACTTTCTTTAATTGGATTTCCCTAATATGTTTTGGAAATCTTCCCACATCAGTAAATATGATTCTATCTCATTCTTTTTAATGATGACATAGTATATAATCTGTTTAACTATCCCCATTGCTGGAAATTTAGCTTGTTTCCTGAATTTCACTGTTACAAATAATCCTACGAGGAGATCCTTGTAGAGTAAATTCCTAGAAGGAGAATTACTGGATCTGAATATATGAGCAAATAGAATTATGATGGCTACTGCCAAATAGTTCCCAAAGTGACTCATCACGTCTACCTTCATGCCAGCTTTGTTGGAGAACGCCTGCTGGCTCACACACGTCACTACTCTGGACATTAGCAGTAGCTTTAATACACGCCTCTCTGAGTGGGTAAATAGTTATGTAATTCCCATTCATTCGATTATCAATAAAGCTATTGTATACTTGTATATCTTTACCTATGAATTATCCGTTTCTATCCTTGCCTGTGTTTCTACCATATTGCTTGCCTTTTTATTAATAATTTTTCTGGAGGGATACCAGGAATCAAACTCAGGACCTCACACTTGCCAGGCAGGCACTGAGCCACTGAGCTAAATCCCCAGCCCCCCTTTCTTATTAATTTAGAGAACTATTTATATATTATGAAGTGCTAGTCGCTTAACTTTACTATATGCTATCTTTTGTCCTTTGGAAACTATCGATTTTTACGTCATCAAAATTTTATGTATCTCTTAAGAGCTTCTTTAAGGACAAGAATGGAGACCTGGATTTCCTTAGAGATCATCTTAAACACCTGTGAGTTTATGTGTCTGCCTCAACTTGGTGCTCAGAGAACAACATGAAAATACTAGCAACCAGGGCTGCATCAAGTCCGGCTCTTTGTGTGGGTTTAAATTCTGGCTCCAAACTACAGATAGGACATTTGGCAAAGCCACTTCACCACTCTGAGACTCTGTTTTTGTTTTTTCTTTTCAATCTAAATGATCCTGAGATACATACACACCTAACAGATGGGATTAAATGAGCTGCTGGCTGACATGGACTCAGCACAGTGGTAAATGAGCATGGGGTAAGTGATTGCTGTTTCCAGCTTAGTATGATACATGCTGGGTAAGCAGGCAGCTGTATATGTTAGGGAACAGGCTAAGACAAAGGATAGAGCTGTGTGTACTTCCAGGATTCTAACACCTTCTCCTGGAAAAAGATTTCCTTAAATTTCCTTCAGGGAATCACCTCTCCCTCACATATAGCCTATATGGTTTGAGTAAGTGTGCCATTCGTTTATACGTGATTCAAAATAAAATAGTACTAAACATTATCATTAGTGGAAGAAAGCCTCCAAATTCTTCATTTTTTCTATGACTTTTAAAATGGCAGTGCTTTACCCCCTTTTTTGCCCCTCCTTTTCTTCTTCACATCAAAGTCTTTCAGATTTGCAGCTGGTACACTAAACAAGCCATCTGTTTATTAAATTATGCAGTACTCAGTATCTTATAAGACCCCTAATAACCTGACTTAATCACATTATTATGCCATGTTTTACAGAGATGAAGTGACTTATCTACTACCATATAGCTAGTAATTTATTGAGTTAAAATACTTAATGTGCTTAGAATAGTACCTACATTGCACATAGTAAAAGAAATGCCAACTGTTAGCTTAGCTCAATAAATTTCTAAGTGGTTTAAACAGTACGAAATGTTTCTTTTCAGTTCTACCCAGGCAATTAGAATAATAACAAGGCTTCCTTCTTATTCTAGCTCTGCTGTTCATGACCTCCCAACCTCACAAGCCAAGTTGGCTGGTAAAAGTCCATGTCAGCCTTTTCCTTCTTTTTTATCTTTGCCTGAAAACTGGAAGCTGGAACACAGACACCTCCACATTCAGCTCTCAGGAAAGAGCAAGGAGGTGAGAATACCCAGTGTTTTAAAACCCTGCAGCACATACCACATGACCACACTGAATTACACAACCACTCTTAGCTGCAAGAGAGGCTGGGAGATATAGTTTCCAGCTGGCAACTACGTTCATCAATAACTCAATCATTATGGAAGGGGGAAAAGGACAGATTTTTGGTGAATAACCAGCATCCTCCAGCATAGCAAGTGTTAATAAACAGTAAGAGATTCTATTGAGATTAGAACTCCAGCCTCCTATTCCCCAGAATACTTGGTGGGCTGGGGAAGTTATCAGAGGCTTAAGTCCTGTATAATGTTGGAATTTATTACAGTTGGTATCAGTTAGCCATCACTATGAATGCCCACCTTAGGCAACTTACTTCTCTTCTAAGTCTCAGTTTTCCTGTCTATAAAATTGGAGTAATTAGGGGACTCATCCCTAAGTTGCCGCTGTGAGAGTATGTGCTACAATTCATGACACACACTGGGTGCTCACATGATGGAGTGGATAGGATAAAACACATGAAAAAAGAAATTTCAAGGGAGGTGACAATGCTTGCACAGACCAAGTAGCACAGATGAATAAAGTTTGGTTGGGGAGGCAATGAGTCTAGAGTAGTTAGCTTGTAGAGCAGGTGATCAGAGGCACAAGAGATATGTTTGAAGTAGGCAGTGACCAAAATGGAATGACCCCTGAGTGGCAGGCTGAGGAGTTGGAATTTGTGGGGAGCCATGGAAGATATGAATAGGGTGGGAGGAAAGTTTTCATCTTTCCCTTTTTTGTGGAAAGATCATTCTTCTATGGGTAAAGTGAATTTGATAGGGGTACATTGGAAAGATAGGGACCCCTAAGGAGCGTGTCATACTGATTTAAATAGTGATGAGAGTCCTAAGACACATGGAAACAAAGTATGAGAGATGAAAGAAATGGTGAAGAGACAGATGTAATATTACATAAGAGACTGTGATATAAACCAGCACAGAAAACAATGTCTGACATAAGCAAATAGTCTTTTGCTGAATAAAATGCTCTATATCTAGATTACTCTGGATTAGTGTGTGCTTTTATGTAATAAAATAATAGTACCTTGAATTCAGGGAACCAGATAGATGGCCCAGGGTGGGTGAAGTCATCCAGAGTATTGATATAGGCCCCTCCATCTCATTGTTTTATCATTCGTGAGTTTGATCTCATGATTCAAAAAAGATGTGTCAGCTACTATATCAAAATCCCAGCAAGAAAAATAGAGAAAAGAGAAAGAGAAAGGCACTTTCTGGAAGTTGCCCTCAAACACACACAAAAAAATAAAATGTTCAAAATGGAGTCTTTATGCTGGGGTACCATGTATCCAAGGAGAATTTGGATATTCTGCTACTGAGGAAGATGGAAATGGATCGTGCACTCTCAGTAATATATTGTCAGCCTCCTATAGTGGAGGCTACAGGAAAGAGAGGACTTTGGGGACAAGAAGACTTTTCCTTGGAGTGGCACCTAGGATCTTATCCATGGTAGGTAGGATAAAATCAGAATAGATGTGCTAGGTCAGCCAGGGTTGAGATCTAGGAGGTGGAGGGCCAGGTAAGGGGCCCAGAGTGCCAGAGTGGGTCTAGAGCAATAATGAACATATTTTGGAGTTATTAGCACATACCTGGTTGCCATGAAAATGCTGCAGCAGAGTTATCAAAAAAGGAAACCAAGAGGGCCAGGGATTTAGCTCAGCATCATAAGCATCTACCTGGTAAGCACAAGTTCATAAATTCAATCCCTGGTAC
>PVJX010035404.1:0-18266 GCA_004027295.1 Dolichotis patagonum | reverse complement strand
TGTTGCTCTATTCAATACTCTGTGTTGATGTGTTCAATAATGTTGTGTATTTCTTTGATTTTGCTGTACCTAGTAGAAGAACAACTATTGTGAAGACAACGAGATATACAATGTTGCCTGTTACTGTTGTCCTGGTGACCTGCTTTGATGTTCTGTGCCAATTTCACTATACTGTCTCAATTGGCTTTATTCCATCCTGGTTTTTTGTAACTGTTTGCAGCCTCACTGTGTGTTCACTTGTATGCCTTAATTTTGTAACATGAACAGGTATTTCTGGGAGGACAGTATATGGTTTGTCAACTAATGATTTATGGGTTTTTTTTGAGGTTTTATATTGTTTCTACCCTTTTTTCTGAATTGCTTTTTTTCTCTTTAAATAAAATTTAAAAAGAAAAAAAAAGAAAAAGCTGAGATTGTGATCCAAATGTAGCAGCAAAAAAAAAAGTATTATTATCCTTATTAACCTGAAAGGTATGGTGATGGAAGTTTCTAGAAATGCAATGATAAACCAAGAAGATTCTGTATTTTGCAAGCTCAGTGTTGAGAACTTCCTCTTGGATTGAACATAGTGAAGAAGGAAAGGAGATAAAGATCACATTATGATACCCTTTGAAGACCTTGGGGGACTTTAGAAGATGGAGATTCAGAGAATGAGAGTTGTAGTTCTCACCTTCACATCTCTCAGCATACATCTTCTGCAGGAGTCCATGTTCAAAAATAGTTGTTTTTGAACAAACTGGAACACAGGCTTCCAAAAAATGCATACTTTCCATAACTGAAGATGGTCCTACAGGTAACGAAACCATCACGGATGGTTTGAACATGGAGGATCAAAACTGGCACAAGATCTGTTTTTTGCTGAAATGTTGACAAACTAGATTTGAACCCTCATCATCCTCTTTTCTCCTACGTCTATAACTCTCAACCCCATTGGCACCTGAGAAAGATAAAGCCTAGAAACTCTAAATTTCTTTCTGTGCCTTAGAAACTCTTACAGCTTCTTGGAAACAACTGGACAGGTTTAAAGAATCCTGCAGATACCAGCCGCATCCTTAGAAGGATTTACAAATAACTCAGCATATTCATATTTGAAAATGATCCTGAGATCTTTTTTCAATGTTTCTGGCAATGACTCTTCTTTTTTTGCTGTTGTTTATCTTGATTCTTCAAACTAGTAATCCTTTACAGGGGTGACTCATACTCTTACAATATTTAGTAATGTCTGGAGACTGTTTGACTTACAGTAGGCTGAGTAGCACTGTCTTGGTGGACTCTGCCATATGGATATAAAGAATGGACCCGAGCATAGCAAAGTATCCAATCCTAAATGTCAATAAAGCTGAGATCAAGAAATCTTCCCCCAAACCTCTATTTAGCAATAGCTGGAGTTAATTTGGGTTGCAGTGGTCCAGTCACCTCAGAGTTTGGAGCCCAAGGTTGCTGCTTCTTATTTTGTAAAATAATAACTTTGACACCCACTGCAGAAAAGTATCCCAATCATAATTGTCAATGATTTTGAGTTTGAGAAATTATGTCATAGCCCCAGGTCATTTTTGTAATTATTTTGATCACTGCAAGAGTCAGTGCCCGACATTTTTTAAATATCTTTTCCTTTTCTTCCCACTTACAAATTTAATTGACAAATTTGAGGTGTCTGTAGGGAGAGAGGAAGGAGAAATAAGAGGAAGAGGAGATAAGAAGTGGATACACCTGGGCTGAAGTGCCTGAAGAGCCTCTTGCAGCCCATCAGGAGGACAATTAGCAGGGTTGCCAGTGATAGGAACACCATTTGCATGCTCTTTCCCTTCCTGAATTGTTTTTGCAAAGAGCTGAGTTAATTACCTGATAGACCCATACTGACTCACCAGGTGTTGGCAAGGTTTCTTCCTTTCTTCCTTCAAGGTTTTGGAAACAGTTGATCTCCACCAGAAGTTCCAATTATTACTGAAATCAGGCACTGTGAATTCTACTTCGCCAATACTTGTTTTGTTTTGTTTTGTTTTGTTTTGTCTTGGGACAAGGTCTCACTAAGTTACCCAGGCTGGACTCAAACATTTGATTCTCCTGTTTCAGCCTCCCAGAGTACTAGGATTACACGTATGCATCTCCACCTCAAGCATTTCTAGTTTGAAAGACTCTGCTGCATCCCAAGGCAGCTGTTAGATACTTGGGCGAGGATGAAGACAATCTTCCTGTATGGATTTGCTTTTCTGGAGAGCAACTTCCTAAATTTGCTTCCCCATATGTGGAAGTTTTTGGTTGATTTGGTTGATGTGGTTGGGATGGGGTGGGGTGGGGTGGGGTAGGTTGAGTGTAGTTTACTTAGGATCTCTTTGGTTTTGACTGCTTTGGTTGGGTTGGGTTGGGCTGGGTTGGGTTAGGTCAGGTATGGTTTAATTCACTTCTGTTTGGTTTGGTTTAGATTAGTTGGGTTTGGTTTCATTCTGCTTGGTTCAGTTTGGTTTGGTTTGCTTTGCTTTGCTTTGCTTTGCTCTGGTGTGGTTTGGTTTAGTTTAGTTTTGGTTGGCTTGCTTTGCTTTGCTTTTGAATTTAATCAAATGCATTGTCAAGAGATAGTAATGTGGTTTGGTCTGTTCCCTAACTACATGTCAGGCTATGTTGGGTTGTTAACATTGAGAATGAGGGTCACATTTGATATTTGTAGGGTGAAGATGAAATAGGTACGCTGTTTCACATCTGAAAATGCACAAGATAGCCCCTCACAGTAGGAATAACCTCATCTCAGTGGTATCATGGTGACCAGCATAAGAAACCCTGGAAAGAAAATAGTAAGAGAAAGATAAGATAAGAAGACTTGCAGATAATCTCTACTATGTAATTTAGTTAGTCATAACAAGCATCTCAGCTTTCTTCTTCAAATGGTTATTCCTCTATCTGTTAAAATCTTATTGTCTGAGGAGATTTGCCATTGAACATTTAGTTAGTCACTTACGTTTTGAAAGGAATAGAAGCTGAGCTAGAATTTAATACCTAACTATGCAGGAATCATATTTGAAGGCATGGTGCTGGGGGTTAAATCCATGACCTTTGTACTGTAAATGCTTCACCTGAGACAGGTTCTTACCAATCACTAAGTTGCCCAGGCTGGGCTCTAACTTGTGATCATCCTGCCTCAGTCTCCTAGAGGGCTGAGATAACAAGCATGTACCACCATTGCAGGCTTGTCTCTGGGTCGTATGTTAGGTTTGAGTACCTGCTGATTTTTTGAGTGTCAGATAAATATTCATTTCTTTTTTAATGAGCTTATGAAATGTTAATAAGTGGTCTCAGCCGTGTATTGATCAGAGTTACTTTATCTACAAGCTTGTCCGAAGTGTCTGACCAAGCACATCTTTAGCAGGATAACATCCACTATTTCTCATTCCACTAGGGTGACTAAGTCATCCTAGAGTTTTATCTCAGTTGTAGAGCTGACATCTCCATGTTCGTTTGATAATTTCCTGAATACTGGCAGTTTCCCATTTTCCATGGTACAAATTTTGCATATATCTTAAGAATGCTGCACTAGCATAGTTTCCCAAAGAATATGTAGCATTTTCTCACTGAGAAAAATAAATCTTCAAACACCTCTTGCTATGGAATACATCCTGCCTCAGTCTCCTAGAGGGCTGGGATAACAAACATGTACCACCATTGCAGGCTTGTCTCTGGGTCATATGTTAGGTTTGAGTACCTGCTGATTTTTTGAGTGTCTGATAAATATTCATTTCTTTAGGCGCACGCATTGACTTTATCCTAAGAAGAGAAAAGATCCCTGACCTAATTCATCATGAAAAAAAATCTCTCATGAAGAGTTGTTTTTAAAGGAGTCCAGTTTGCTCATTCCGAGGCTGAATATAATTTCTGTCACATTTTATAAAATCCAGCGTCCCCCAGAGATGGAACGACACAGCTGGAAGGAATCCAAGGGTTTTGTTCGAAGAGAGCAGCGTCAGGGCGGAGGGGTACAAGAAGGCAAACCTGCTCAGTTCCTGGCAGCCTGGAGGCAGAGCAGGAAACAGGGTGAGTGGTTTGTTGTAGTGAGGGTTTACAAGGAGAACAAGATGATACAGGACACATAATTTATAGTATGATTTTATAATGATCACCCAAAGAGTCAAATACGAAACAAAGAGTGCAGGAAATCTATCCACATACAAAGTCCCAAAGAATCCCAGCTTTGTATGTGGAAATCTATCCACATACAAAGTCCCAAAGAATCCCATGACAGTGTCCTGCATGAGTCCAGCTGAAGACCTAGAGCCCGTGACAATGCCTCCCACGAGCCCAGCTGGAGGCCTAGAGCCCACAGTAATGACTCAAGCAAGTTGGTTTCATGAATCGGCCCTGGGAAAGCCTAAAGATCAGCAGTGGAAGCTTAACAAATTTATGCCAGTGGGGTGAAGGATCTGTGCCAGCAGTCTGAAGGATCTGCACTAGAGCCAGGCAACAAAGCTCAATATGAGAACCAGGGCTCCGCCAAAAAATGCCACAGCCACCTTCAGTGACAATGAGGTCTTGAGTTCCTCCAACAGTGAGAACAGCTGAGTTCGTATCAGGAAACCAGGGTGACAAGCTTCTCCAGGAGACTGAACAGCACAGAATCTGCCCTTCATAAAGATATGATATAATTTCATCTTCTGATTTAACTCTTAGAATCCTTTCCTGCATTCACTTTTGGTATAAGGTATTCCAGGCCCCGGTCAACAAACTATAATACGTTTAAACCTGGCTCATGGCCGGTTTTTAATGTAACACACTCACACACATCCATTGAATTCTTATCCATGACTGCCTTTTTTTGTTTTTTGGTCTTTTTTTTACTATTTTCTTTTTTGGTACCAGGAATAGAACTCAGGGTGTCACACTTGCCGGGGAGGCACGGTACTGCTTAGCTACATTCCCCAGCCCGACCACGACTGTCTTTGCATGTGATCTTTGTCAGAGATTATGCAGTTTGCAAAGACAAAGTTTTTGCTACCAGGTCTTTTACCAAAAAAAAAAAAAAGAAAGAAAAGAAAAGAAAAACAATTGTTGGTCTTACTTGAGTCAAATTAAAGAGAACAAGTGATTTGGACAGGCTGACATACTTAGTTTTCCAACCAAGGTAAGTCATACATGCTTAAAAAACATGTTGGGGAAAAAATAAAAATCCACTTTCTAAATTCTGTGACTGGGAGCTGGGAATGGTTTTCACTGGTAGAATATGCATTTTGTGTGGGGGTACCCTAGATTCAATCTCCAGCAATGCAGAAACATGAAAGGAAAGAAGAAAGAGAAAAGAAATGAAGAGAAGGAAGGAAAAGGCAAGGGAACTGGAGAGTAAGAAAATTCTGCTGCAGTAACCAGATTTATTATAACAGAATGATAAGCTTCTCCATCTAATGTCACTGCTGTGACATCAGTCACAACTTATACTTCATGAATATCTTGAGGATGAGGCTCAAATCTAAACTCAAATGTTCATTTGTTTTGTAAATATACTCACAGGTCGAAGTTAATTCCATATAATTTTTGCAAAAATTAATTTTTGCATTAGGAGTTTCATTGTAAGGAATTTTCTGTCTGTGACATCATGTCTATCCACACAAAAATTCAGATTTCTGAGCCTCTTAGGTTTAGTGTTTTGGCAGCTTTTATTATTGTTTGTTTGTTTGTTGTTTGAAATGAGGGTGCACAAAGATGCCAAGCCTGGCCTCGAACTTGTGACTTTCCTGCCTCAGATTACTGAATAACCGCCATTATAGGTCCACACTACCATACTAGGCTTGGCTTTGGGTGTTTTATATTGGGGCAGGCTCAGCCTGTGTAAGCAATGGTTTGTGACTCAGTCAGGAAGCTGAGGAATATATCTTTGAATATGCTTCTTATAATTCTCACAGTCATTGCATGTGTATCTGGTCAAACGTTTACCACACTGAAATCTTCATTGCAGCTCTTAAATACCATCATAAGCTGAGGCAGCTCGGTTTCCTCAAAGCTCCCACAGGTTCCATTCCCAAGGAGATCTTGATTTGTAACATCTCCTTATTGCACTAATTTCTAAAACCCGGAGAGAAGAAAGCAATGATAACACTAAATCCAATCTGAATAAGCTAATTGTGAAAAAAGGCAATAGAGTTACTGTGTTTGATTTACAAAAGTAATCCAGCAAGTGTGTTTAAAAGAGTGTTTTGGGATAATAGTCCATGGCTACCATGGCATCCCTTGCTTGCTTATTTCTGATTGGTTGCAAACAAAACAAAACAAAAAACAACAACAACAACAACAACAACAAAAAACTACATCCTTTTATGGACAAGGATGCCTTCCTCTGCCTTTTGCCTATTTAGACAATGTTGTACAAAAACACACAGGATGATTACAGGATCTGTCAAAGGCTGCTTGCACATTCTTTAAAGAGAATCAGTTGAATGAAGCAATAAGGGACAATGCGATTGTACTTGGGTGAAATTAAAGCTCTATCACGCAGCTGCGCCCTAACTGGATTCTCTCTGTCATTGATCCTTCGCATCACTGATGATGGCAATTTAGATGAATAAACTAACCCTCTCTTCCCTCACATCTGGGCTCTTCCGGCTGTGGGATTCATGCAGACAGCTATGATTCTGCTTTATGGCAGTCTCGTTCTAGTACCTGCTTCGAGGTAAATTGTTTAGTAACCCCGGGCACTGCCCAGTGACTCCCGATGCCAGGATACGGGTCTGGGTAATCAATCAAGCAGTTCTCACCATGGAAACTCAGTATGAGGCAATTATCAGAATTAGTCCTGCCCCTAAATGGAAATGAGATGAAAGATCCTTATTATGTTCTGGATTTAGAAGCTCCTCAAAAGCACGTATACTGAAAGCTTGCTCACCAAAGCAAAAATATTTCAATGTCGCACTTGGGAGGTGATCGGACCATGAACCCTAAGACTTCATCAGTAGGTCCACTGATGAATTCATAATTTTGAAAGCATTATTCAAAGGCTATGGAAACATGGGTCCCCGCTGAAGGAAGTGGGGTATGGTAGTGCACCCTTGAGGAATCCATCTTGTTCCCCAAATCCCTCAGCCTTTTCCTTACTTACTTTTTAAAAATTCTCTCTCACTGGCTCTTAGCAACTACAAAGCGACCAACTTGCCTTCATCAGATACTCCCTCTGGGCTATTTCTGTCTGACCACAGCCCTAAACAATGGACACAACTATGAACTAAATCCCATGATACCGTGAGTCCAGATAACCCTTTCTTCAAGTTGATTTTCCAAGGTGATTTTGCAACAGTGCAGCCAGGCTGGTTAACACCCTTTTGCTTTTGAAAAATACCTTGTGGGGATTTTTTTTTGCTAGATATATTCTGCAACATTACCCTGGATATCATCTACTGTTTCTTTCAGATGACTGGAAGTGAATGGAAACTTTATAATAAAAACATTTGGGGTCTTTACCACTAAAAAGAAAGAAATAAAAAACTGGTTACTCTAATTGTCTACTTTTCTTGTGAGCATTTTCAATGATCTGTGCATGTGTGTGTGTGACAGAGAGACAGAGATAGAGAGAGAGAAACAGAGAGACATATCACTGGTGTTTCAGTAAACGAGTACTTCCTTAGAAATACGACTCTCAATACTTAGATCTTCTGCCCCTTAGATGTTTATTGATTTCTGGTGGCAAAATGTCATTCACTGTTTATTTTGCCCAACTCTTGCAGTATACTAGGGAGAAGATGTAAAACAATATGAGCATCACATTATGTATCATTGTGTAAACTAGTTTAGATATCTTTATTTATAAGTCTGTGGTACAGAGTTGCAAATATTCTATAGCTATGACAGATATTATGGCTTGTGTGTAGATGTCTCCCCATGCAAAGTGTCATGCCATCACAGGTGGGGCTTTTTCAGAGGTGGCTGAATCTAGACTTTTTGACTGTAGGAATAAGGGTAGAAATAAAAATGCTAGGATTAAGGGTGAGTGATTACTAAATCAGCCCACTGACCGGATCGGCATTCCCCTAGCGCTGGTAGCCTAGATGCAGTATAAGAGCTGGAAAGAAACCTGTCTTTCCCCTTTGATGCCTTGCTTCCTTGTACCTACTATGGAGTGTTTCCCCTCTGTGATGTCTGCCAGCTCTGCTACTCTGCCTGGGATCCAGCTATGTGCAGCCCCTACTAACTCTGAGCTACAAAAACTTTTCCAGCTGCTTACGACCCCTATCAATTCTGAGCTACATAAGCCTTTCCACTCCCAACTTTGGGTGTAGGGTATGTTGTGTCAGCAATGAGAGAAAAGGAACTAAGACAAGTGGCATGTCCTTGTCTTAAGAAGACACACGTAGTAATACAAGGGAGTATTCAAATTGACTCCTTTTGTTATTGCTCAATACAGCCTCACTTTGAAAAGCAAATTAGATCTCTTTTAGAAGCAGCGTACCACATGCTTTAGTCTGTTTTCTGTTACTACAATTTCTGTCCTCCTGGTATAGAATAATCAGGCAGCCTTTGAGGTAATCCAGACAATTGAGAGACGCTGGTGCCCTTTGGCAATACGAGCAATGATTCCAAGGTTTTTCCTCACTCTTCCTGTCTTGTTTTCTCTTTCCACACATCACTGAATTCCAACTCACTTACCCTCAAACAGGGATAATGCTAGCAGTTTCCCAGTCTTGTCAAGGTTTTCTTCCTCTGTTCTTTACACCGCCGCTGAAGTCAGTTTCCTAAAAATACATGTTTTGTCAACTGTGTTTGTCTCCCTGCTGAGAAGATTTCACCATCTTTCTACGTATACAGAATAAATTCCAAATTCTCAGGATTATTGGCTTGCAAAGACCCCTCCGATTTCCTGTGTCCTATGTCTCCTAGGACATTTCCTCCTAGTCAGCTGTGTCTGTGTTGGTTGAGGCTGCGTGTCTGCGAACTTTTTCTGCAAATGATCATATAAGAAATATTCAAGGTCCTGCGGGAAGCCACTGTCTACATGTTCCCACTCCAACCTTCAGGTGTGGCCAGTAGGATAGTATTAAAAGGTGGAGGTGTTAGAGGTGTTAAAGGTGGTTAGATGGTAAAAGCCATTTGCCCATGAATGGAATGCAATGTTCTACTTCTCACCTAGAGGATGAAACTTCTACCAGAAAACCTAGCAGGATATTATTCTTGCCTTTCTCAGCCTTCAGAACGCCAAGAAAACAAGACTATGTTCTTCATTACTCATTTGGGCTCAGGTGTTGTGTGACAGTAGTACTCAAGGACAGAAGCCTAAGGCCATAAATTCTCAGTGGTTGCTGCACAACTGTGGCATGAAAAGTCCCATAATGTTTGAAATGGTACGCAAGAATCCATATGGCTGTGTTCCAAAGACTCTGTACACATCCTGAAATTTTAATTTTATATCATGTTGGGGTGTGTGTGTCATAAAATGTACTTCCTCTTTTAAAATCCCAGCACTCCGGGAGAGTGACACAGAAGAGTCTCAAGTTTGAGCTCAGCCTGGGCCACTTAGCAAAACCTGGCCTCATTTAAAAAAAATAGAATTAAAAATGGGCTGGAGATGTAGCTTAATGAGAAGACCCCAGGTTTGATCCCCAAGACCTCAGTCATTCAATCCATCAATATCTTGTTATTTTCGTGGTTCGATGCCTGTTGACAGCCATACCTAGAAACACTGGGTTCCTTCCTCAGAATATCAAGGTTGTGCTCTTGCTGGGTTCCAGAAAACCACAATGTTCTGAGTACCATGTAGCAGGCAGCTGTCTGCTTGTTCTCTATAAGTTGGGCCAAAGACTCAGTGAGCTGAATCTACACAGCTTTCAAATGTCTCAGAGGGATTTGACCAAGTTTCCATAGTCTAAAGTCTGCAAATAGGCAGAGAGCATTGGCCTTACGGAGCGATTTTAAGTACTTAACTTAAATATTTGAAATCTGGGAAAAGGAACTGATAGGCCCATGTCCTTTTCTTGCTTGCTTGCTTGCTTGCTTGCTTGCTTGCTTGCTTGCTTGCTTGCTTGCTTGCTTTGTTGCTTTCTAACTCAACCGATCCTCTCTAAGAGCACCTTGGTCATGAGAGGCAGATTTCACATCTCTCAAACTCCCTGTGACCAGAGCTTCAGAATTTACATGGCCAGGAGAACCCAGTGTTTTCTGATGGATATCTTTCCCTCTGTGCCACTCTGCCTCCCATGACTATAATACCTGACATGATCAGTTTATAAAGAGTCAAACTTATTTTAGCTCCCCTTTGGAGGCTGCATTTCATGACGGTTTTTACCCTGACCCTTTTGCCCCTGTGGTTTATCAGAATATTATGATGGAGCAAAGGCATTCTCTTCATGGGTAGAAAACACAAGAGAAGAAGCGAAAATGGGATGACCTCACCCAAACTCAAATGTGATGTTTATGAACATAAAGAACTGTCTCTCTGGACCTCTTTTATTTTGCTGTGTGTGTGTGTGTGTGTGCGCGCATGTGTGTGTGTGTGTGTGTGTGTGTGTGACATACTTCTTTTTCTATCTCCCTTTGAGAACCTAAGTGAATTAAGACTAGTGACTGTATCTTATTCATCATTCTTTATCAGAGCACCATAGGCAACACATTCATTTCTTTGGTAATGTGAGAATAGATTTTTTAAAAAATGAATGAAGAAGAACCATGACATGCTGTTTTCTTCTCTAGCTTCCACATTGCTTCGTATCTCCTTTTGAATTTGTCCTACTGAGTCTGAAATTAGAAAATGCACTGCTCATTTTTTTTCATTGTTTTCAAAATGTATTATGCTGTGGTATGACATACCTTGACCTTTTCCAGTATGGATTATGCCTCTGACCCTTGTCAAAATTTAAAATACTCTCTCGATGCAAATATTCATTACTCTCTTGTTGTTCAATTAACTGCATGCCTTATTCCAGAGAATTATCAATCACTAATGAGCAGAGTGGTCATTGGCCAAGGTTAATTAGACAACTATAATCATTTTTCTAGAAAGGTAGGAAATAATATCTGCTTTAGAAAGATGTACTTAAATATCAATTTAATCTTCAAGACATTTAAGAAAATATCCTTGTGGGAATAATTTTACAGGATCATAATACTCCATAAGAATCCTAACTATTCTGTGACTCATTATTAAAATTCAAAATCGCAAAGCACCATATACCAAGTGATGTATTGCACATAATGACTTTCTTATTCAATTTTTCTAATCTCTATTTTTCATCCCCCAGGGTTTTTTTTTCTCCTCAGTAATTGTTCAGAGCTTTAAATAAAAGAATAGTAGTGATTGAATCTTCATGCGTCTTTATTTTTAGACTCACATCTTAAAGTCTTCAGAACTAGCAGCAGAAAATATAAGTGGGAAAAAAAAGTGAGTGAAGATAGCCTAAGAAAATCATCCTAAGTTATTACAGGTCCTTCAGCTCACCACACCACAAAAGGAGAGAAAGACCTTGGAGAAGAAAAATAAGCCTGTCTCCGTTTTCTGACGTGTTGTCTATCTGTATTAAGAGTCACCTGCTTTGGTACCAGAAATCCTCATATATTCGGTCACCTTTATTTCAGAATAAACACCCACCTCTGCAGTCACGTACACGGTAGGATCTATGCAGATGTGGCTTCACGTCAAGAGCCCAAATCACCACACAGCTTTACCATGTTCATTTTGAGATGTCCCCAGAAGCGCAGAACTATCAGGTTTGAGACTAAAATAATTCTTTAAATTGAAATAATCTTCTATGTCCCACCAAATGAAGGCTGAATGCACAAAGTGCTGACACAAAACCACAGCCACATTTTCACTGGTGAAATCGTGGCGACAACCCAAATTGGTCAGGTACTATGTGCTTATTTCTCAAATGTGTCCTGATAAGCTTTATTGAATAGACCCATTGTTTGGTATCTCTAACCTCTGCAAATTGTCTCTGTGGCCAGACTACTGAGGTTTAGTTGGCAATGTTTAACTCTTTAAAAAAAAAAAAAGTAAAAGCAATTTATCTTAAACAGAAAAACATAAGGATGAATATTCCGGCTGTATAGAAAACTTAAAAGAATTGAATGTAAAGAGCAATCCAATTGAAAGGGATAAATGATCTCTGTGGACAAGTCTAAGTCTTGGTTAGCATGTGCTTGTAATACATAATGCTTACCTGTGGGGAGTTAGTATTCAGAAACCAGAGAACAGTTAGGATTAAGACCTGGAGTTTATAATACTATTTTTATAATGGTCACCCAGATTTAACACAAGAAAATGCAGGAAATCTGTCCACAACACTGAAGACATAGAATATTTAACCAAGGGCCTGAATCCCACAGCTACGTCCTGCATGAGTCCAGATGAAGACCCAGAGCTCATGACAATGCCTCCCACGAGTCCAGCTGGAGATCTAGAGCCCATGAGAAGGACTCACGCCAGTCTCTTTTATGGACCCATGCTGGGAAGGCCCAAAGGTCAGTGGTGGAAGCTAGAAAGTCTATGCCAGCGGGGTGAAGGAGCTGTGCTGGTAGGTTGAGGGTTCTACACTGCAGCCGAGAAGTCACACTGATGACAAAGAGCAGGGCTGTCCTGAAAAGCACCACAGCCATCCTCAGCAACACGGAGGCCCCGAGCTCCTCCAATGACAAGCACAGTCGAGGACATGCCAGGAAGCCAGCGTGACGAGTCCATCCTGGAGACCAAGCGGCACACGTCTTCCCCTCTGGAGCCGGGAAGCAATGCTCAATGTGAGGACCAGAGCTTCTCCAGGAGAACCAACGGCTCAAACAGCAAAACGTAGGAGAACCCACAATGCCTCAGTGCCTCAATGCACCTCAATGCCACAACGCATAGCTTCTCCTTGTCCATGTTTCTATGCTGGTAACTTTCCTCAGGCAGGCCGTCTACACTCAGCACCATGGTGATTTAATTCCGCTGGTGTTAAGCTGACCACCAATTTTTAATCCATAACACTACACATCTTCACTCCTGTTTTTCTTCCTGTTTCCCATCCCTCCTTCCCCTTCTATCCATCTCTTCATTTCCTTCTCTGTCTTTTTTTGTATATATTTGCAATATAATATTTACATTCCTTGTGTGAAACTCGTGCATCTACATGAGAGATATTTTTGTAAAACGAAAAATACCTGTGGCCAGAAATTTTGTTTTAAAATGCTCAGTATCATAAGTTATATGGGGCATGGAAATTTAAATTGCAATGATACCATCTCCTTTCAGTTTAAATGGCTACTGTACAAACAGTAGTAGTAGTTATAATAATAATAATAGCAATAATACTGGCGAGAATGTGGAGGAAAGGCAGTCTTTGCTGTGGGTAGGCATGTAAATTACAAAAGCTACTGTGGAAAGGAGTTTGGAGGCTCCTCAAATAACTAAAAATAATCTACTATACAATTCAGTTATCCCTGTCCTGGGTATATATGGGAGGAATGAAGTCAGCATATAAAAAAGACATATGCATATGGATGTTTCTTAATCTGCTATTCACAGTAGCTGACATACAGAATCATCCTAGGTACCTGTAACAGAAAATGAATTAAAATGGATATATATATATTCATATACATAAATATTACTCAATAAAAATGGATGCAAATGGATATTTACATCCACACATATGAATATTATTGATCCATGAAGAAAAAAGAAATCCTGCCCTTTGCAGGAAAATGAATGAAACTGGAATACATCACATGACACAAAATACAGCAGAAACAGAAAGACAGGTACTTTGTGTTCTTTCTTAGATCTGTAAACTAAAAGAAAAGGTTGACCAGAAAGTCAAATAAGGATAAGTAGAGAAAAAGGAAGGCTGCAGAAAAGGGTAGTTGGATTTGATCCATGTACACTGTGTGTACGTTTAGAAATATCACACCGAATCTGGTTGACGCTTGTAATTAACGTGCGTTGATGAGAATTGCTATAATTACAATATATTTATTATTTAAAGGAAACTTCATTTTGTTTAGTTTTGGCACATGCACAATGACCAAACAAAATCAGACCTAAAAAGTAATAATGGAGATTGAGTTTGGAAAGTCATTGATTAGTAACCTTGAAGGTAAACAGTTAAAGAATACTGATTCTGAATGCAGATATGAGTGGATTCAGGATCGGAGGATTTCAAAAATAGTTGTGACAGTACATGCGGACAGTTTGTGAATGTTTGCCCAGCAATGCGTGTGCTAAAATGGGAATCATACAGATTGATGATAGTTGGCTGGAATGTTGAGATGCAGGGGGAAATCATTTTGTTTTCTGTCCATGAGCCATCCTTAGGGAAGTTGCCTATAACAAAGAGAGAAGAAAAATGATGAAGATCATCATGTGATAGGAGAGAATTTACAGGGCAGATAGGAGATGCTTATCTCTGGCCCCAAGTTCCCCAGAAATTCCAAGGAAGAAAGTCTGAAGGCATAGATCATTTTTGCAAGGAGAAACCTGTAAAAACCCAGGAAGGTTAGCCCTGATAATGTCTATTTTCTCTCTGCATGGAAAGAAAGATTGTGCACTTGGGGCGAGGGACTGAGGCAGAGACTTGAGAAAAATGGGCATGCATTGGCAAAAGCCACCTTGAGAAATGAGAGAAGCGACTTATCAGGCAGTGCCATCACCACGGTCCACACTGCCAGTTAATTTTGGGGCTCAGATACCAACAGGGATATCTATTTTCACTGGTGGCTGCTTGGACTGATAGTAACACAGGGGATATATGGCTAGGTGGATGTGCAAAGCGTAAGACCTAGTGATTTGATGAGCAAGCAAAGATTGAGGTACCACTGTGCTGAATGGGTAGTGACAAACTGCAATGGGACACCAGTTACATTTCATTGTATGATGAGGGAGAAGACATTTTGCAGAGGTTAAGAAACAATGACTACTTCCCTGGTAGATGCTCAATAAACCACTGGCCAATGGAATTTCCAAAGATGAAGAATAAATCTCAGCACAATCAGCTGTAGAATGTGAGCTCCGTGTCTAATATTTTGTTCCCGTAATATCTTTGCTTAGGAAAAGGGAATTACTGTAGTCTCCTCTTTATAAGCTATTTCTGACACTAGAGTTTTCCTCTAACAAGGCGCTTAAAGAATCATTTTCCTGCCTCCCAAAGAAATGAACACATCACGTCAGTAGAATCACCTATAACACTGCTGTCTCTCACACGATTGTGGACCGTGAAAATTGCCCTCTAAGATCTAGCCACAGACCACAGAGAGAGGAAGTGCGCTCATTAGTTTCCTCTTCCTGCAAGTTTTTTTTTTAACCTCAGGGCATAGGATTCGATTACAAAATGAAACGTGACCTTGTCAAGGTAATAGGTGTGGGGTGGTATAGCCAGTGTGCTTACCAAGGGGCAGCCAATTCTCACTCAGAAGCCTGGGTCAGGGTTTCAAACACTCTATGTCCATAAAGAATGGCTTCATCAGCTTGCATGTTGTCGTAAAGGGCTGCCTCTTCCTAGGGAATTGCGACAGTCCCTTAGAGCTGAGGCACTTTATTTACCCATTTCAATTTGTGGCTATTGATTTGTGCCACTGGTGTGTGAGTGCGTGCATGCGTGCATGTGTGTGTGTGTGTGTGTGTGCGCGCGCACGTATATGCACGCACGCTTATAAGCACCACAGCCAAGCAAAGACAGTCACCTCTCATATCTCATTTGCTATTATCCCCTCTCACATGCTCTCTTATTGCCAAATGTTTTCTTCTCATTAAGGGCTGAGCACTGGCTGCTGACTGGTGAATTTCAGGCAGCTGGGGTTTTGTGTTGGAAATTTTGATTCTTGGGTTCTTCCTTGGATTTTTGCATTCCGCTCCAAGAAACCATGTTAAAAAGCTTTCATTCCAGCTATAACATGCAATGCAAGATTCACAGAGAAACCTGTCTATGTCTATGGTTTATTTGATAACTTTTTTTTCTCATGGTGCTGGGGATTGAATTTAGAGTGGTCCCCCTGATCTACATCCCTAATGACTTTTTATTTTTAATTTTTTTTCTTTTCTTTCTGTTTTGAGACAGGGTCTTGTTAAGTCACTCAATTACCTAGTCTGGACTTGAATTTGACATCCTCCTGTTTCAGCCTCCCAGAGGCCTGAGATCACAGGTGTGCAGTACTAGGCTTAGCTGACAGTTTGGCAGTTCATTCAGTAATGACTTCATGGGGAAGACTTGAAAGACATATAGCAACAGTGTCAAACACTTGGTAGGATTGACAATATCCAGGAAATTTCCAGTTCATAAATGCAATTATAATGCCGTGATGTTATAGGATGCTGAGTTAGATGGAAATGTTATAGGCAGTCAGACAGGGCTAGGCCCTCAATGGCACCAGCATGGAGCACTAGATGTCTTGTGACCGTGGAGGAGACAGACACCTCCACTGTGGGCCAGATATCTAGACAAAAGATAAAGCACAGGCACCCACATGCTTCCTAAGGGTAAGCATTATGGATTGATATTCTAAATAGGTAAGGATCACCTTGAGGAAGCCAGGAGTCACCATCCCAACCCCCCACAAGAAAAGTCAGTGCTCTTTAAGCATGTCCGTTTGCTAGGTGACTCACTTCCCCATTTGTCCCTGATTTAATCAATTTTACCTGTGCAATTAATCTCATTGTTCTGTCTCACTTCACGTCCACCTTGCAAGTTCCCATTTTGGACTCACCTCACCTCGTGGTTTGGCTCTATAAAAGTCCCTAGAAAAGACAGAGTCCCTGGCAACCCACTCGGGACCCCTTCTGTGTCTCTCCCAGCAGAAGCTTTCTTTCTCTTCATAAATATACTCTGCACTTAACCTCCGTTGTTCCTAAAATTCATTCTTCAGTTTCAGAGAATGCAAATTCATATCCAATATCCAGTAGGTTTGAGTTTCATTCCTCTGTATCATGGCACGCTAAATAACTCAGATAGAATTCTCTTACATACCATGTGAAGGGCACACACCAGGAACCATTTCTGGGGCTTTGCCACCATCTCCAAGGATAGATTTGCTTCTGGACCTCATATGGCAAAACTTGGCAAAATCTCTAGTTTTGAGTAAAGAAATCACAGCGATTAGACATCAAAGGATGTACAGGTCCACACTTGTCTTTTCATAATTTTCTACTTCAGTCAAATATCTCATGAATTTATTTCATAAGCAGTCTGATGATCAATCCTTGAGCAATAAAGAGATAAGGTATTTCTTTTAAAGAAATGCAAAAAGCAATCAAATAGCATACAGCCCAACAACCATCAGGCAAGCTCCATCTGTCTCATTCAATACCTTGGGCTCATTTTTCTAGGTAGACAATGTACCACCTTTTAGCCCACTTCAAAACATGCCATTAGTATAAAATTCATTATTAGCCATGCTTAGCTGAGGATTTCTTTCCACTGCTCACCTTAGAAATCCCTGTATTCATATGAACGATATTTTAAGTGTGGAAGCCCCATAAATTATGCAAGATGCTTTTACAGCAGTAGACATTTAGCTGAGTACTTAAGCGGAAGACTGACTGGCATTTCTGGAGCCTGGCTGCAGGTTTGAGAGTAAGAATTACGGTCCAACAACATCAGTACATCTTGTAAGTTCCGTGGGGCTCTGTATTCTCCAGATTCACCTTTTTTCTATCTCCTATCAACATCACAAATGGGATGGTCCATAGTTCATTGTGTTGCTTCCCGACCTTATTTTCCCCATTCTCTTAAAGGCAGCTGAATTAGCTAGAAATATTCCAGGCAGTCAGACAGGGCTGGACCTCAAAGGAGCCAGTGCAGAAGACAGATAACTTGCAGCCTTGGAGCACACAGATACCTCCCGCAGTGAGCCAGATCTCAAGACATAAGGCAAAAGAAATACAACCACACCCAAAATATAAACATCAGGGGTTGATATTCTAAATAGCTATGGATCACCTTGAAGAAGCCAGGAGTCACCATTCCAAGCTCCCTACAGAGACAGTCACTGTTCTGTATGCATGCCCACTTGCTATGTGACTCACTTCCCCATTTGTCCCTGATTTGGTCAATTTGACCTGAACAATTAATCTCATTGGTTGACCATGGTTCTTTCCCACCTCATGCCCATCTGCCTTGTAAGTTCTCATGTTTTCCCCACTTTAGACTTGCCTAACTTTATGGTTTTACTCTATGAAACTCCCTAGAAAAGACATGGTCCTGGGCAACCCACTTGGGACCCCTTCTGTCTCTCTCCCTGACAGAAGCTTTCTTTCTCTCCATAAATATATTCTGCTGTTAACCTCCACTGTTCCTAAAATTGGTTCTTCGATTTTAGAGAACACAAACTAGTACTGGACATCTAGT
>PVJX010035403.1:0-18241 GCA_004027295.1 Dolichotis patagonum | reverse complement strand
TCTATTACCATTGGTTCTATCTACCACATTGTGTCTCATTGGAATTTGAATATGTGTGATAGTTCAAACAAATTTTTTTCTTTTTTATCAAAAATGAGATATTATAATACCCATTGATCATTTTCTGTTATTCGGTTCAGAAAGCCCTGTAATTCTTTCACTCTATGCATGGCTTTATACTATTGTGTTATGTTTGACATTATTGTAATTGAAACTATGCTCAACTCTAGCAGAGTAAGAGATATGGTGTTAGATACTGTTGATGTCCAGTTGACTTAATGTAAAGTACTGTGTTGCCTATGTTGTCCTCTTCTGATCTGCTCTGTACTGCCCCCTTTTGTTTTATTCTCCTTTAAATAAAAAAAAAAAAAAGAAATAAGAATGGCAAAAGAAATCACCAACAAAGTGAAAAGAAAATTTTAGCTAGTAACCTTTCAGACAAAGGACTTATATCCTGAACATATAAAGAATTAAAAAACATCAAGCCCCCCAAATTCAAAGACCCTCTCCAAAAATGGGCATCGGAGATGAACACATATTTCTTAGATGAAGATATACAAATGGTAAATAAATACATGGAGAAATGTTCACCATCACTGGTCATTTGAGAAATTCAAATTAAAACAGCATTGAGATTTCATCTCACCCCCCCCAAAAAATGGCTGCGATCAAGAAATCAACTGATAATAAATGTTGGTGAGGCTGTGGGGAAAAAGGAACACTTCTCCACTCTTGGTTGGAGTGTATACTGGTGCAGCAACTATGGAAATCATTATGGAGATTCCTCAACAAACTAGGATTAGAAGATCCATTCAATCTAGCTACTGCCCTCCTGGGTATTTTCCCAGAAAAATTGAGAAGGTCATGTGACAGTGATATATGTGCCCCCATGTTTATAGCAGCACAATTTGTAATAGCTAAATCTTGGAAACAACCAAAATGCCCATCAACCACAGAATGGATGAAAATGATGTGGTATTTTTATATAATGGAATATTACTCATCTATAAAAAGGATGATCTTGAGGCCTTTATAGGTAAATAGAGGTAACTTGAGACTATCCATATAAGTGAAATAAGTAAGACTCACATTTGTAAATATCACATTGTCTTTCTAGTCTAAAAAATAATAAAAACTGAAAGAGTAATAAGATCCAAAATGTATAATAGGCAAGGAAAGTGCTCTAAAGGATATAACTGTATGTATGTTTAAGTGTGTATGATAGATGACCACGTTACTAAGTTTTCATTGGATCATTGAACAGAATGGTTTGCATTGTCAATGTTTGAGTGTCTATCCACTTTTTATGCTTTTATTTTGTAGCTTGAACAACTATTTCTAAGAGGACAATATGTAATTTATCAATTAGTAATTTTTTAGTGTTAATATTTTTTTGAAATTCTGTATTATTTCTACTCTTTTTTCTGTTTTTTTCCTTAAATAAAGAAAGTTGTATGCCTGATTTCTTTCACTTAAAGTTATTGTCTTAAGATGCATCTATTTTCCAAAAAAAGGATTCCCTCATCCCTCTCTATGACCAAGTAGTAACCTGATGTGTTTATAGGCCACATTTTCTCAATCCATCCATCTGTTGATGGACAGGTACATTATTTCCAAGATTTAGTTATTGCAAACTGTACTGCTTTAAACATAGCTATTATATATATTACTGTGATGTCTTTAGATATTTAGTTGGGAAATAGGTGAGTCAAATGGAATTTCTAGCTTTAGATTTTGAGGAAACATCATATTGATTTCCATAACTATTGTACTAGTTTACATTCCCATCAACAGTGTATGTGGATTCCTTTTTCGCTGAAGCCTGGCATTTGTTATTTGGTTTCTTGATGATAGCCATTTTTTCTTTTCTGTGTGTGCAATTAGAGTTCTATTCAGAAAGCCTTGCCTATGCCTATGTCTTTGAGAGTTTTACATTACCTTCCAGAAGATTAAAGGGTTTCTATTTTAATATTTAGACCGTTGATTCATTTAATCCATGGATCTTTTGCATATGAATAGCTAGTCTTTCACAGCATCATTTGTTAAAGAAGCTATCTTTCCTCCAGCTTAAATTTTTGGTTCCTTTGTCAAACATCAGGTAGCACAATGTATCTGGAGCTGTTTCTGCATTATCTTTTCTGTTCCATTAATCTGTGTGTGTGTGTGTGTGTGTGTGTGTGTATTTTTCCACTATCATGGTGTTTTTATCATTGTAACTTGTGTAGTATAACTTGAAGTCTGAGATTGTGGTTTACTCATTGTCTGGGATTGCTTTTGCTATTCTAGGTCTGCACTGGCTCCATGTGAATTGTGGATTATTTTCTCTAGTTCTGCAAGGAAGGCTATTGGTATTTTCTTGGGGGTGGTGTTAAATTTGTATATCAGTTTTGGAAATATGGCCATTTAGAATATATTGGTTCTGCCTATCCAGATACAGGGAAATGTTTCAATATTCTGATGTCCTCTTTGATCTCCTTTTTCAGAGTATTCTAAGTTTTTGTTGTAGAGCTCTTTGATTTCCTTTGTCAGGTTAATTCTTAAGTATTTAACTTTTCTTGATGGTATTGGGAATGGTACTGTTTCTCTGATTTCTTTCTTACTGAGTTTACTATTGGCATATTGACTTTAATGTGTTGATCGTGTATCTTTCCATGCTTCTGAATTTGGCTATTAATTCTAGGAGTCTTTTGTTGGAATATTTTTGGATTTTATATTATCCAAATAAAGATAATTTGTCTTCTTTCTTTACTATATATATCTTTTTTCTTTCTTTCTCTTGCTCAATTGCTTTAGCTAGAGCTATATTAAACAATAGTGATAAGGGACCTCCTTGTCATGTTTCTGATGTTAGAAGTTAAGCTTCCAGCCTGTTGGCCATTGGTTTATCATAAATAGCTTCTATCAGAGTGAGATAAGGTCTTTCTATACATATTTCCTCCCAGGGTTTTATCATGAATAGATGTGGGTTTTTTTTCAAATGGTTTTTCTGCAACTATTGAGATGATCATGTGATTTTTGTCCTTGCTTCTGTCTATGTGATGTATTACGGTTATTGACTTGAATATGTTAAACCATTCCAGCATCACTGGGATGAAGCCTATTTGGTCATTATGTATGATCTTTTTGATGATTTTTTGCATTCTGTTTACCAGTATTTTTTTGAGTCAATATTCATTTTAACAAAGGTCTGTACTATAGTTTTGTTTTGGTTAGGTTCTTTTCAGGTTTTGGAATCAGGATAGTAGTTTCTATGAATGATTTTGGGAGTACTCCTTCCCTTTCAATTTCTCTAAATAATGTGAGGGGTATTGGTATTACATATTCCCTGAAGTTCTTATATAATTTGGCAGTGAACCATCAGGACCTGGGCTTTCTTTGGTTGGTAATTATTTTATTACTTCAATTTCATTGCCTGTTATTCAGTTGTTCATAATTTTAATATCTTCTTGGTTCTGTTTTGGTAATTCACATGCATCCAGGGTTCTATCCATTTCTCTGGAGTCTCTGATTTATTAGAGTACATGTTGTGGAAGTAGTTACTAATAATCTTCTGGATTTCCACAGTGTCTGTTGTGATTTCCATCTTTTTCATTTCTAATTGTATTGATTTGGGGCAATTCTTTCCTTTTTTGGTAAGATTGGCTTAGGGTTTGCTTATTTTGCTTATTCTTTCAAAGAACTAACACTTTGACTCATTGATTCTTTGTAATTTTTTTGTCTCAGTTTGGTTAATTGCTGCTCTGATCTTTATAGTTTCCTTCCTTGTAGTAGCTTTGGATTTGAAGTGTTATTGTTTTTCTAGGACACCATGATGTATCATAAGGTTATTTATTTGGGCTCAATCTGTTTTTCCAATGTGGGCATTCATAGCTATGAAGTTCCCTCTTAGGACTGCTTTCATTATGTTGCATATATTCTTGTATAATGTACTGGCATTATTGTTTGATTCTAGGAACTTCCTTACTTTCGTGATCTATCGATTATTCAAGAGGATATTTCCACGTGTTTGCATAATTTCTGTGGTTTCTTTTGTCAATGATTTCTAGTTATATTACACTATGATCTGACAATATGCATGGTATAATTTCAATTATTTGACATTTACTTTATGGGATAGCATATGGTATATTTTGGAGACAGTTTCACCCTTGTGCTGCTGGGGAGAATTTGTATTATTTTGTTGTTGGGTGGAACACTCTGTAGATATTTATAAAGTCTATTTGTTAGGTTTGGTTCAACTGTGATATTTCTTTTTTGAAAAATTTTTTTATTTTAAAGATAGTAAAACCCAACAAAACAAAACAGAACAAAGCCAATCAAAACAATGTAGCAAAATTGATACAGAATTTCAAAGCAGGGTACTAGGAAAACAATAATAGCTACCATTAGTATATTCTGTTATCTTCACAATAGTTGTCCATTCCATCAGGTATAGCAAAATCAAACCCAAAACTAAACAGAATAAAACCAATCAGAACAGAATATAGAATAAAGCAAAAACAATTAATTAGAACAAAGCAAAACAGAGTAATACTAGACTTCAAAGACAAGATAGAAGGAAACCATCCATATTTGCTTTAGTTGCTTTATGTGTCTTAGTTGCTATCAACTCAGCCTGTCCTCTGAACCAGCTGGTTGCTTATGTGGGGGGTGGGCACAGAACTTGATTCTCAGTCCATTTGCTGGGAGACTCATGGGAGGCGCTGAGTTTTCTCTCCCTGGAACCCATTCAGCTTGCGCAATTTACCAGAAAGGCTGGCTAATTGATTTCTTGGTGGCTTCTCCCAGTCCTACCATGGCCGATTCTCTCCAACTGTGATATTTTTTTGTTAACTTTTTTGTTTAGTTGATCTGCAGGTTTTAAAAAATTATTTATTTATTTACTTTTTGAGACAGGATTTCACCATAGAATTCATGCTGGTCTTAAACTCAACTTTGTTGTCCAGGCCAGCCTTGAACTTGCAGCAGTCTTCCCACCTCATCCTCCCTAGTGCTGGGATGACAGACATGCCACCATCATGCCTGGCCCTCAACTGTCTATTTTTGGCAGTCTATTTATGACAATGAGGCACTGAGGTCCTACATCATAACTGTGCTGGTGTTTGTTTTACAAAGTTGAGTATGCTGGTGTTTGGTACATATATGTTTACAATTATTATCGCTTCCTGTTGAGTTGTTTCCAAAACTAGTATATACTAATCTTTGTTCCTTTTCATCAGTTTTGGCTTGAATTTCATTTTATCTGCAATTAGGATAGAGACTTCTGATTTTTTGTGGGTGCCCATTATGTGAGCTATTGTTTTCTATGCTTTGATTATTAATCTGTGAATTTATTTTTGGAGTAAACATGTTTTGCATATACAACATACTATTGGGTTTTGTTTCTTGATCTGTTCTGTCAATCTGTGTTTTTCATTGGGGAATTGAAACAATTCACATTGAGAGTTATTACTGAGTGAGGGACTAAGAATTGCAAAAGCTGGCAACAAAGACAAGTGATGGGGCATCACAATTCCAGACCTGAAATTATGCTACAAGGTTACTGTGATTAAATAAGCATCATATTGGAAAAAAAGACAGGCCTGAGAATCAGTGGGACAGAATGGAAGACATAGATGCAACTCTAAACATACTTAATCATCTTATTTTTGAGAAAGAGACCAAATATGACTGGAAGAAAGATAATCTCTTTAATAAATGGTGCTAAAAATGACTTTCCACATATTGAAGGCTAAAACTAGATCTATGTCTATCACCATGCACTAAAGTCAAAATGAATCAAAGATCTAAATATTAAAATAGAAACACCAAATTTACTGGAAGAGGAAATAGGTAGAAATCTCAAGGACATAGATGTAGACAGCTAGACATGAACAAAACCCAGATTGCAAGAGAAATCTTACAACGAATCAGCAAATGATACATCACCTTATCAAAAAGCCTTTGCACAACAAAAGAAATCACCAACAAAGAGAAAAGACAACCCACAGAGTGAGAAAAAATTTTAGCCAGTTGCCCCTCAGACAAAGGATTTCTATCTAGAACATACAAATAATTGAAAAGAATCAGACCCCAAAATTTGAAGACTCAATCCATAAATGGGTATCTCAGATGAATATATGCTTCTCAGCTGAAGAAATGCATATGCAAACAAATACATAAAAATATTCAACATCAGTGATCATTCAAGAGATGCAAATTAAAACAACACTGAGATTTCATCTCACTCCAGAAAGAATGGCTATCATCAAGAAATCAAACAATAATAAATGCTAGAGGGGCTGTGGGGAAAAAAGGGAAAACTTCTCAAATGTTGGTGGGAGTATAAAATGGTGCAACCACTGTGGAAATCAGTATGGAGTTTCCTTTAAAAACTAGGATTAGAGGTCCCATTCAACCTAGCTATTCTTTTTCTAGGTATCTTCCCAGAAGAATTAAAAACATCATATCACAGTGATATATTTGCACTCATAATTATAGCAGCACAATGTATAATAGCTAAATCTTAGAAAACAACCCAAATGCCCATCAACTGAGGAACGGATAAAAAAGATGTTTTTTAAAAAAATGTAATGGAGCACTACTTAGCCATAAAAAGGATAAACTGGAGACTGTATAGGTAAATGAATGCAACTTGAAACCATACTTATAAGTGAAATAAAGCAAGCCCATATGTGTAAACATTGTATTGTCTCACTAGTGTGAGAACATAAATGAATTAATTAAGATCCAAAATGTAGAATAGATATTGTCAATTGGTAATAAACTGTTTTAAAAAAAAGACAAACTGTGATGGGGGAAGGGGCAATGAACAAAGGGGAAAATAAAAATATATTTATACACAGGATAGTTAAGATAGTTATCTGACTAGTTTCTCATATAAGATAGTTTTATGACTAGTTATATTACTAGTTTAGTTTGTTGAAAAGAAAGGTTTGTGCTAATATTGTTTGGACAAGATATCATGCTTATATCTTATACTCTGAATAACTACTAGGAAGACAACAGTATGCAATGTATTAATTATTATAACTCTCTTACTAATGTGTTTTGAAACTCTTTTATTATCACTTTTTTCTCTTTCAAATAAAAAAGAGCGATTACTGAAAGGTACCGACATTCTTCTCATTGTATTATTTTTCTGTTGATTTCCTCCCCCCCCCTTTCTGCTTAACTGCTCACCCTGCATGGAGTATTCACTCTGTTTGATTTCTTTGCATTGTTGACTTCTGACTCTTTCTAAGATAACCTTGAGAATCTTTTGTAGTACTGGTTCAATGGTCGTGAATTTCTCTAGGTGCTCTTTATCATGGAAACAATGTTGTTTCCCTATCAGTTTTGAAACCAGTGAAGAATAAGGAGAAAAAAAGCAGTGAAGAAAAAAAGAGAAAAAAATTCTCTTTATTTTTTGAATAAATAGTTTCCTTCCAGGAGCCACAGTTGTGGAATCCAGCAAGTCATGGTTTTCTCTGTCTAGCTCTAAGGCCTATGAGTTTATGAGGTGCTCCCCACTTCCAGAGGCCTCTCTATTTATCTCAGGAAGTAGCAACTGTCCAATCTGAGGTGTCTCCTTGTTCAAGGTGGTAGGTGGGGAAAGCAATTAGACCTCAAAGCTGTGCTGGATATAAGCAACAGGGCAAGGGTTCAAGTAATTAATGCTAACACATTCAGACCCAAACCATTTCTGTGTGTGACACAGATAGGCCTCACTTCTTACCATGGAGGGAGCAAGGCCTGTGTCCATCCTTGCCTGAGTTTAAACTTCTCAGGGTTCTCTGTCTAGCCTGTTATCATCCATGACTATTTACCCTGGTTGTGTCTCACCCAGTCACTGTGGGAGGGTTACATTGGGAACCCTGAAGTGACTTTTTAAGTTGCTCTGAGTACTAGACTCAACCTCTTCCCAAAATGGCACCTGATTAAGTACTCTCTGGCAAGATATCGAGTGTCACGCTGGATTCCCTCTCTGGGGCCCATGCTGCCTGCCTGATCTGTGTTCTGCTTGGTGTTGCTGGCCCTGGGTACCTTCCTTATGTCTGCAGAGTGGCTTCCTCTTTCTGTGAACCAGGTAAGCATTTAGACTGTCCCATTCTTTTCTCTGCATTGTGTGGTCCATTTCCACAACTTCTCTATAGCTTTTAATTTTCTTGTCAGTTCCTTTTTGTTTCCTGGTGATTTACTCCTTTAATGGGTGGACGAGTGTGTAAAATGTTTTTTCTGTGTGAAGTAATATGATCATATTTTCCTTCTTTAGCTTATGGAGATGGTGAATTACATTGACTTATTTTTGAATGCTAAACTGGCTTTACATACTTGAAATAAATTTCACTTGGACATGATGTATACTTTTGAATACATTATTAGTTTTGGTTTGAAAGCCCAAAGCTGAAATTCCCAGGAAGGTCTTCATGGGTAGAATGACCTCTTCTAGATCGTGATGATACTGAGTAGTGGTTAAAGTAAACTAAAATGGAGACTAGGCCTGAGGAATCTTATGGAGACACAGCCTGTTAGACCTCATAATTGCTTGGTTTGCAAACATAAGTAAAACTTAACTGGAACTATCTTTTATAAAAACTTATATTGAAGAAAAATAGAACTTCCTATCAGAAGCAGCCTTATGTAAAGTGAGGACTTAACAATGTTATAAACCAAATAAGGAAACAGTATAACTATGATCAATTACATGTTTCCTTTGCCTTCCTTCCTTGTGTATCCTATAAAAGCCCAGCCCCTCTCTACTCTGAGTTCCTCTGTGGAGCTCCAGAGTTGGTCTGAAGCTGCCCAATTCACAAACGGTTATTTGTGGAAACAAAGTCTTTGAACACTGCAGCGAATGCTGTACACGCCTGTAATCCCAGCACTTGGCAAATGGAAGCAGGAGGACTGTTGAAGCCCCAGGCCAGCCTGGGCTACACAGTGAGTTCAAGGGCATGTTGTTCCTCAGTTCACTCTTTTAACAACTTTATAAATGGTTTTAACACTGTGCATTTATCTTTTTATTGTCTGTGTGCTTTGTTTGTTTGTTTGTTTGTTTTGCAGTGCTAGGGGTAGAATGCAGACCTTATGTATGCTTGGCAAGCTCTCCACCACTCAGCTGTACCCTCCAGTTCTATATTTGTCTTTGTATGAACTTTTCCATAGGTTTGTTGTATTTTGAACATGCAAAGCTTAAAAAAATTTTTAAAAAGAACGTAGAATTTGTCCTGGGCTAAGGGTGCAAGGAGCATGGCACAAAGCTGTGTTCCTCTGAGGACATCCACTTCCGGGAAGCGCCCATGAAGGACGCTGTGGAGTGTCAGGCAGCCTACGGGGAAACTCCAGCCCTCAGGGAGCAGTGAGGGGGAGCCACACACCACACAGGCTTCCTCTGGCTTGGCTAGGAGAGCTGCTACCATCTCCAGGCCCTGATTAGCATCAGATCAAAGCTCTGTGGGAGCTCCTGTCACCTTGAACAGACCTAAAAGCACCACCTCTGGACAGGTCAGCAGTGTAACAGAAACTTTGCTGCAGGCCCAGGGCAACTGTGAATGCTGGTCTTGGACTAAGCCTTGAGTTCTACTCCAGACAGCATTGGCAGAACAGGGTTCTTAAGTCTGGGATCTGTGACAGGTTCAGGAGGTCTTCACATCTCAATATCACAGTTCCAATTTTTGCATATGTGACTCCCAGAGGTAAGAGTTCATAGCTGCTCAAAGGCCTAGAGATCTGTAGTGGTTAAGAGGCAGGGCTCTCTATTTTTAGGTCAGTAATAATAAAGTAATAAGAGATCATTTTTATTTATCATTCTCCCATGTCCTGGGCCTGCTTATCCTTTTTTTCTTTTCTTTTTTGTAGACCAGGAAACTGAGGCTCTCTACATTCTAGTGAACTTGCCCAGGATTCCACAGATAGCTAGTCAGATTCCTCCACCAGAGACTATGTCCTGGGGTTTTCTCCTAGACAAGGGAGCTGGGGAGGTCCTGGCAGGTAGGGAGGCCAGGACCTCTCCTGGCTCAGCACAGACAGTAGAGGGTGGGAATGGGCTGGCTACACAAGGGGCTGGGGTGCTGCTGTTGCTATGCTCCAGGATGGGGCAAAAGTTGTCAGGCGTGGCTTCCCTTTCCTTTCCTGAAGGGCAGGGAGGGTAGGGGCTCTAAATGGAACAAAGCCGTTCCACCAGGGCCCTGAGATGGAGGAAGAAGATCATCACATAGCCTTGTCTCTGGCTTTTAGGTGGCCCCAGGGCTGGGGTGATGGGGGCACCCTTACAGTGGCAGGCAGGGAGCTGTGCCTGCAAGGCTGGGAGGGGCGATGTGAGCATGAAGAGGAGTCGGGCATGTGTGGGCCCAAACTGGAGGAATGAGCATAAGGTGCGTCCCGAGGGGTCAAACTGGCAGCACTAATGCAGGGCGGGTCAGCTGCTGAGGCACACAAGCTTAACGCAATGACCTGGGGGTCAGGGCTGGCTGCAAGCCGGAGCAGCACTTAGAGAACTGGTTGTGGGGCGTGACAGGGTGCACTGGTTGGAGGGTGTGGCAGGAGTTGTGCCTATGACAAAGTGTGGACTGTTGAGGGCCGAGAAGTGATCTCCCCTCTGCCCTCAGCATCGCCCCAGCAGCACTGAGGGGTTGTCTTCCTCAGGGAGCTTGATGTTCTCCTTGGAGTCCAGGGCTGATGTCCATTCCCTTGTTTGTGAAAGGCAAGTGGCCCTCTGTTCTCAGGCCCCACATATAGGCCCTAGCTCTGACACGGGCCTATTATTTCCTGGTTACTTCTTTCTTTTTTGGTAGTACCGGAAATTGAACCCAGAGCCTCATATATGTGAGGCAAGTACTCTACCACTCAGCTACACTCCTAGGCTGTTTTTCAAATTTTATTTGGAGATGAGATTTTGCTAAGTAGCCTAGGCTGGCCTCAAACTTTTGATCTTCCTGTCTCAGCCCTCTGAGCTGTTTGGATTATAGGCCTATTCCCCCAGACCCTGCTGTCTTGTTATTTCCTTAGCTTGAAAGTTTGTGAGTGATTTCTCATTCAAATAAGGTGTCAATTTATATTTCAGGATGGGACCAAGTGGGGTGTTAGGAAAATATCTGAACCATGGCACAAAAATTAGTGCAACTTTCGCAATCTTCTTGTGGAACGGAGGGGGCTAAGGATCTGTGTAGTGCTGCTTGGACTCAGGAGAGTTGGGAGCAATTCTGAGCTCTTCTGGTCACCACAGCACGCCTGCATACATGTGGTTCCATTTGGTTCGGGGCAGGAAGACTACAGCAGAGGCCCTCCTGGGGGTTTGGCGCCCAGGTGGGGGAACAGCTCATCCAGGACAGAGGTCCTGTGCATCTGCGCTGCTGAGGAGACGCCCAGCAGAGAGATGCCTGCGTGCTCTCCAGCCCTCAGTCCCTTACTCGGCATGTTATGACAGGGAGGGGCAGGGGCTGGAGAAACCAGTCAGCCGCTCTGCTCTGTGAGTCAGGCCCCTGGCAGGCAGCCCCCAGCCCCAGGGCATCTGGTGACTCAGCTGATGACTGACAGGCAAAGGACCCACAGACAGTGAAAGCGCTGGGAAAGGGTGGCATTGATGGCAAACAAGGCGCCCACTTCCTCAGAGAGCCTTGTTTGGTGAATCTCTCTCCTTTCACTTCCTGTCCCTGCATCTGAACCTTCCGGGCCCTCTTGGGGAGAGGACTGGCTAGGGAATCCGCTTCCTCCATGACACATCACAAAGTGGGACAGGGCCAGAGCTGTAGCCAGAGCCACACGTGCCCACAGGAGCAGCAGACTGAGGGCCCTAGGAGGTATGGTGCAGCTTTCACACTCTCCCACTCTTCTCCTGGCCATCTGGGGAGTGGGCTTCTCTCTAGCCCCAGATGCTCATGGTGGTGCCTCCAACCTTACTGTAGGGAACAGGAAGATGGCCCTGCTGGCTGATTGCATAGTTCTGCCCTTTCCACAGCCAATCAGAGTCCTTCCTGGGATTACTGTTGCACATCGCAGTTGGGAGAGAGGAGTCCTCTTCACAAAGGGTTGTGTGGACCAGGGGACTCTCAGGATGACAAAAGACCTCCGAGGACTTAGGTGAGAGGCTATAGCAGAATCATCTCAATAGGAAAGAAGATTCCAGTGGAATTAAGAGCACACAGCCCCCTACTGAGAACTATTTTTTCCCTGTGTGTAGAACAAACAAAACGTGAATAGACTGCATTCCCACAGTGTCTTCTGGGCATTTGAGGGCAGGGGGCTTCCACAGACAGTGCAGCAGGTCTGTGGCCACCCTGTCCATCTCACTGTGCAGTACACAGGGACCCAGGTTGGGGAAGGACCAGAGGCTGCGGGGCCTCTGGCTGACCAGCAAAAGACCCTTCTGTACTCATCAGGCAGCAGCGGGCTCTTATAGCTATCAGCGTGGGAGACCTGCTCCATACAGCTCCCTTCTGCCAGGGTGCTTACTCTGGGCACTAGCTGAGTATTGGGGAGCCCTGCAGGTGGCCAGCTCCCTCTTCTGGGAAGTCGAGTAGCAGGGATTCATTTTGGAGCAAGTAAACTCTTATCTGTTACCTCCCTCTCTTGACTCAGCCACAAACCACCCATCCTGTACCAGTCTTCACAAAACATCCCACCAATTGCAAGAACAAAGTAAGGAGGGTGGGATAGAGCAGCGGTGTTCTGTGCCCCGGACCTCATCAGCTCACCAGCTGGGGGCAAGGCAGGTGAGGATAGAGAGATCTGATGTTGCACCATCCCAAGATCTGTCTACACAGTGGAAAGTCAGCCTTTGGGGAAGTGTCTGGCGCTGACCTTGGCTCTGACACCTCGGGACTTTACCTGGGAAGACCACGGCGCCCTTTTAGAAAGCTGGCATGCTTTGCAAACTTGTGCAGTGGAACAGGTCCCTGTTCCCTGCTGGACATTAGAATGCTCATGTCTGACCTCTCCCTCAGCCCGCCATGGTTGCATCTGGCAGAAACTGGCTGGGAGTGATTTCCACGGGACCATGTAGCTCCAAGGGACAAAACTGCCTCCACCCCAATCCGTGCATGCTCCCAGGTCCAGCTGATGTAGGTGAGCTTTTTCAGTCAGTACCTGTGCTCAGTACATCTGTGTTGGGAAGTGTATCTCTCCAGGTGACAACCCTCTAGCCTGTGCCCTCTGATTATGTGCTATGTGTGGCCGTGTATCTTGAGGGGACATGGCCTCTGTATCTGCCTCAGTGACCTTCATTAACTGAATGCACTGACATTATAATGAATGTGAATGTTACTTGGCCCAGGTTTTCTACCAAATGGGTGATATGACTGAGTCCTGGGAGCAGTGGGAACCTCCCCCTAACCACCCAGCGCTGGCAGGATCAAACCCAGCGGCAGACCTCTGGCCAATCCCTCAGGCCAACACCCAGCACTCGTCAGTTCTGCTCTGAATATTGAATCAATGAATGTCCCCTGCTCTGGGACACCTGGTTGGAGGATGCAGATACAATTTTTAGACCATCTCACACATGTCAGAAGGGACCCCATGCCTTTGGAGAAATGGGCAATAAACAAACCCTTATGCACTGTTCAGGATTCTTCCAGTTGCAAGTGACAGGATCCCCACCCAAACTAGCTTATGCACAAGAAGGAATTTCTTCCTTCTGACTCCAGGAATGGCTGACTTCAGGCCCAAGAAATTTCTATCTGGTGCCAGTTGGGCTGAACACAGGGTTTTTTTTAAACCTGATGATCCTGGGAGGACCAGTTAATATGGATTCCTCCTGGGGAAGTGGTGGGGTTCCCCAGATGGGGAGGGGCCATTGCCTTGAAATCGGGAGAGGGTTGGGAAGCCAGTGTACAATCCGGAGGACATTGACTGCAAAGACTTGAGTCAGGAGACTGGTTCACATCTTTCAGTTTGTCACACTGGGAAATGTTTCTTATATATTGAAGGTTTTGGAAAAAATGTGTCCATGTTAAAGAATAATAACAGAGCAAAGACTATGGAATCACCACTCAGGATGAGAGATTTACTATTCCAGGCCTTGCACTAACCTCAGAAAAACTTGCCTCAGTTACATGCTCTTCTCTTATTTTCTATTTTGAATCTGTCATTCCATTTCCCAATACAACCCTAAGCAAAACAATATTTCATGTTGACTGCCATTTAGTAAACCATTCTTATTTCCCTGGCTTCCTTTGCCACACATTATGAATTTTAAGATTCTTCTTAGTTGAAGTGTGGAGTTGTAGTTTATTTATTACTGTATAATAGTCTGTTACATATAATAAAGGTATTTTAATTTATCTGTCAGTCTTGCAGCTGATGAATATTTGGCTGTTTCAAGTTACTTGTCTTATAAACAGTGTGGGCCTAAACATTCTTATTGCCTGATAAAAAATCCAGAGTTTCTTTAGGTATAGGTTGTGGGATCCATGAGTGTTTGGCTGTACAAGAAGATGCCAGAGTTTGTTCATCTTGCATGGCACTTATTTCTGACACGCTCTGAATTTCCAGTATGGAGAGTTTGTTTGATGATAAAGATGGGCTTCAGTGATTTGGGGCTTTTGGTTCTGGAATGCTCTACGACACGACCTTTCAGAAGCCTGCAGAAGCCCCTGGGAGACACAGTGCAGGTGCCAGGGAGCTTTATATGAGTAAGGAAAAGGTCTACATCATGGTCCATGAATGGCATAGCGAGGGCAGAGATGGAGCGGTGGAGTGGCTGGCTCTGTTGACCTCATCTTCTGCTGTGAGGTAGATACAGATCCCTGTTAGTGCTGGCATGCAAATACTGTGAGAGAAACCCCTTCCATCCTGTGATGAGACACCAGCCTCAGGAAGCGATGGAAACTTCCACTCGGCATGGATACACAGACCTCTGGACAAGAGAAATAAAGTCATGGCACACTCATCTCTCTTCCTTAGGAATGAAAAATTCTAAATCCATTTTACTTCTGACAGAACCTATGAGAAAATACTAGTACTGAGTAAGTAGAGAAAACATGACATTTATTGAAATGATGACTGAGTTTGAAGGAAGAAGTCTACATCAGACATCACTGCTGTCCAACAAATGAAATACAAACTTAGCAGCCTAACATAACAGGGGGCACTCTGATCTCTTGTTTTGGTGGGTAAAGAATTTGGAAGGTGCTTTCTTGGATGATTCTGGCCCTGGGGACCCTTCCGAGGCTGCAGCTTCAATACAGGAGCCAGGGCTGAAATCAGCTGAAAGGCCTGTGGGTTGGGAGGCTCCATCTCAAGTGGCTCATTCGCATGGCTGGAAAGTTGGTGCCCAAAGGAGAGTTCATTTCCTCCTCGCTGGACCCTCATACAGAGATGCCTGATGCCCTCAGCTCAGGATGGGGGCTTCCTCAGGGTGAGAGATGAAAGGACACTGCAGGAGTCACAGTGCCTTTTAAGGTTCTCACTTAGCCCCCAAAGTCACACACTAGCACTGTGGTGTCCAGAAGAGATTCCTGCAGTGCTCTCGGGTCAGCTCTGGCTCACTAGAGCAGGCACAGTCAGAAGGGCAGAAGAGCAGGGGGGCTGTCCAGGGACAGCTCCAGCAAGGACCAGCCTGAGGATGGGAACAGATGTTCCCTGGAGGAAAGGTTACAGCACAAAACGAAGGAAAATTAACAGAAGGAAATGCATTGAAGTATTTTTCTTCTGTCTTTTCCACTAGCCTCCATTGTACTGGTGAAAACGAAATAACAATAGAAAATTTCTTTTATGTGAAAAATCACAAACAGAAAAATTAAAAAGTATAAACCACAAATAACAGGAAACCAAATGATATAGAAAACTAGCTTGAAAAATTCTAGAGAAAACATAAAAGCATAGAGAACCGAGGCAACAATGTGTCTGTAGCAGGTAGGTGAAGCAAACAAAAAAAGGAGAAAAATGATTCCTTCTTCCATTGATTTATTTACTTACTCACTCAACATGTATTTAGTGAGCTTATTACAAGCTATGTATTCATTTAAAGTTTCTATTTGAAGCTTTAATTACTTTTTATAATGTATATTTGTGTAATCTAAGAAATATAAACATCTTTTGACACTTGACTGCTTTGAAACTTGTTGAGTTCCGTACTCACACATTTCAACATGAAAATTGTGTCCTGGTACTCATCTTTTGCTTTGTGTTAATTGTTTTATGGCTCACTACCTTTTCTACCTGGAATAATTTGTTTGGTCCTCTTCATTTTTGGTGCCCCTTGGGCCTCTTAGAACTGATTATCAATGAGTACTGAAGTACCACCGTAATAGAAAATTTCCCTTTAGAGCAATGTGTATAAAAGGGCTCATATACTTGTAATTCTACGAAATCTCATGTTTCAAGAGTTAAGGGAAAACATTTTTAGTGTCTAGGCAGGAAAGAAAGAGGTTACACACAATGAGAGAAAGAAGTGGCTTATTTTGGTCTTCATGGATGCAACTTTAAATTTCTCAATGTATTCAGACAAAATTCTGAACATATTTCAGAAAAATTCTGTGCATAGCTAAGATATTATTCATATATAGGTCAAAAGAGAGACATTCTGAAACATGTAAGGACTTATGTAATCTGCCTGAAATACAATGCCCCCGAAAGTTTCACCAACCAACCGAGACGTGCATGAGTCAAATCAAGAACCCAAAGATGGAAGATGTGGTACAAAAGAAACAAGAATGAGTAATTAAGCCAGCAAAGAATGGCTAATGTCTAAACCATTGTTTGGAACATGATTATGAAACCAAATGCAAACATCAAAAATAATACTTGAAGGAAAATAAATACAAATTCCAAAGATAGAATTATTCTGACAAAAACTTAAGTGAGGGAAAGGCAAAAAAAAAAAAAAAAAAAAAAAAAAAAGAAGTAAAAGTATCCTAAATTTCTTATCTTACTTCAATAACTTACTATTTAATTCTTAACATTTGCCAAATTTTGTGCTTTAACTACTTTGTCAAGTCACTGGTGTGTAACTTTTGAATTATTATAGAAAAAGAAGGCAGGAAAAGTTGGCCATTTACGTAAATTCAGAAAAAGAACCAGCAAGGAAACATTAAACAAAGAATCAGATATTACAAAAACAATGTTATATGCACAAGTTTCATAAAAATATAAACATATAAAATTCCTCACTGAGTAGATGACAATTACACAATTATGTAAAAAGTATAAAAAAATCAAAATATGTACTTGTTTTTAGAGACAGGCAATGGCATGAAAGTACAAAAAATAAAGAAGTAAGAAAACATTATTTTGAGAAAATGCAAACAAAAAGAAAGCACCAGAAAAATATTGGTAGTAAAAGAGATAGAATTCAAGGGAAGAGGATGTTGTTTATACTGATCAAGATGAACAGCCTCAAAAAAGATAGATCATAAGCTTTATGAACCAAATTACATTTCATTAAAAAAGAGAAAGAAAAAACTATTATAAATAAAAGAAGACACACACAAATTGTCTCTGTGAAGATTTTAAACATATTATATCTATACTTGTTAGATCAAGGGGACTAAAATCTATATAGAAAGAAATTAAATAATGTGGATGTAACAATACCAAAAAAAAAAAAATGGAGGCCCCAAGGTTCCATCTGAACAGGGCAGAATCACCTTCTAAGCCTGTGTTGCTTTCTTTGATCTGCTTGGGGAAGAAAAGACAAATTTTTTTTTTTTTTTTTTTTTGCGGTACCGGGGATCAAACTCAAGACCTTGCGCTAACAAAGCAGGCGCTTATGCCACTGAGCTAAATCCCCAGCCCTGAAAAGACAAATTTTTCATCCTCAGTCCAGCCTATGATTTCATTCTGGGATCAAAACACACACTCACCACCAGGGTTTTGCACCAGCCAGCCCTCCGTTTGCAGAAATCTGTCCTTTTCTCTCACTCGGTATGTACTCAACTCATTTGCATTTCATTTTTCCACTCAAAAGTGACTTCAAGGAGTTTTCCCTGCCTCTCTGTGATGAGATTTCCCCTACCAGCTCATCGCCCCTCCAGGTCACTATCATTCCCTTATCTTGTGTGTGCACCTAACAACCACTACTCAATGTTGCAATGTTGCATTATAATATAAACATTTGATTCACTCACCTTTTTTTTTTAATTTAAAAGAGAATAAAACAAAAGGGGGCAGTACAGAGCAGATCAGAACAGGACAACATAGGCAACACAGTACTTTACATTAAGTCAACTGGACATCAACAGTATCTAACACCGTATCTCTTACTCTGCTATAGTTGAGCATAGTTTCAATTACAATAATATCAAACATAACACAATAGTATAAAGCC
>PVJX010035402.1:0-18251 GCA_004027295.1 Dolichotis patagonum | reverse complement strand
CATTGGTTCTATCTACCACATTGTGTCTTATTGGAATTTGAATATGTGTGATAGTTCAAACAAATTTTTTTCTTTTTTATCAAAAATGAGATATTATAGTACCCATTGATCATTTTCTGTTATTCAGTTCAGAAAGCCCTGTAATTCTTTCACTCTATGCATGGCTTTATACTATTGTGTTATGTTTGATATTATTGTAATTGAAACTATGCTCAACTGTAGCAGAGTAAGAGATATGGTGTTAGATACTGTTGAGGTCCAGTTGACTTAATGTAAAGTACTGTGTTGCCTATGTTGTCCTGTTCTGATCTGCTCTGTACTGCCCCCTTTTGTTTTATTCTCTTTCAAATTAAAAAAAAAGCTATTGTTATGCTCTTATTAGTTGATCATGAAATTTTATTTTTCATAAAATTAAAAAAATTGTAACTACCAAATGTTTCTCTTTATGCCATCTGTATTAACTGTCACCCTGAATCATGTATTTATTACTGAGTTTTAATATATATTTTATTACATATGTATAGCTTAAAAGGATATTATTCAGATTTTGCTTTTTAAATTTTAACACTTTAGAAGAAAATAAAAATATCTTATCCAACCTCCCCTTACCCAGAGGACATCAGTGTGCCAGCAGGAGCCTCAGTGACCCCTTCCCAACCTGGAGTATAGCTCCACAGCCTGCAAGAGTTGGATGAGCCCTCTCTCCAACTAAAGGACCTCACCGGGCTCGACAAAGTGTGAGTGAGCCCTCCCTCCACCTGGAGAAAACAGAGTGAGCAAGAGAGCGTACTGGTAAGGCTCTCTCTGACCCAAAGGAACCCAGGTGGACCTGCAAGACCCCTAGTGACACAGCAGGGCCATGGCTAGAGCACACACCATGGACAGGTGGATCTGGCAGCCTGGAAAAGTCTGAAACAGCGGTAACAATATGAGCTAAAGGTTTGTTCAGGAAGAATCCAGTCCAGGAAGAATCCAGAACTCACCCAACTGCCCCTGCAAAAGAAATTTACATGACTGGCTCCTACCCTACACTGTGGGACTTGGCAACTGAGTGAATATCAACCACATAGTAGAACCCTAAGATGCAAAAGATAGATGGATGAGATTTGTGAGATTGAAAAGACCAAAATATGAACCAAGAAGCGAAAATGATAAGACAAAAAAGCAAAATGCTATCCCAGACCTCCAGCCCATCTGGAAAAACAGGAGACATCAACATAGAACACACTGGAAAATATGTACCAGAAATTTCTGAAAAGATAGCAAATGAGATAAAGACATAAATCCATGAGTCTATAGTGGAAACCAGATCAGAAATAATCTCTCAGATAAAAAAGAACTGACTACTTTAATGAAGGAATTGCTCAACATAACTAAAGAAGACATAGATTAAAAAATATAGATGTATACAAAAATGATGGAAACCCTGAATGAACAATATAGGAAAGATATAGAAAGCATGAAACAGATTCAAAGAAATATCTAGGAAATTAAAAATTTCATTGAAAACTGGCAAAAACCACTTGAATGAAACTGAAAATAGACTTTCTTTGAAAATAGGATCACAGCAATAATGAAAGGAAAGATCTCTTAAAAATAATAAGGGACCATAAAATAACAATTTGACAGCTCCAATATGATGCAAAAAAACAATATAAGATTGATAGATGTCAATGAAAAAGTAGGCATCAACACAAATGACATACAAAACTATTTGCAAAAGTAATACAAAATTTCCCAGGCATGGGAGCAAAATCTGACATACAGATAAGTGAGGAACATAGAACTCCAAATTGCCATTACCAAAATACATCTACACCCAGACATATATTAATTAAGATCCCAGAAATTCAGCACAAAAACAGAATATTAAAAGCTGTTAGGAAAAAAAAAAAACATCACTTATAAAGGAAAGCCCATTAGAATCATGGCAGACTTCTCAACACAAACTGTCAAGTCAAGAAGAGCTTGGAATGAAATATTTCAAGTCCTGAAAAAAAAACAACATTCAACTCAGATTGATATATCCTGCAATACTATATTTCAAAATTAATAGAGAAATTAGATACTTCTATGACAAAGAACAACTGAAGAAATTCATGACCATCTAATGAACATTACAGAGTACTGAAAAATATTCTAGATAGAGGTAAAAATGACCACAGTTCCCAGAACAACCACAGAAAAATACCACCAAGCAGGGCAAGCAATTAAACAAGGGGGAAAGGCGGAAAAATAACAACAGGACAAAGATAAGCCAGTACATATCAGTTATAACCATTAACGTAAATGGCCTCAACTCACATATCAAAAAAAGCAGGTTAGCAGAATAGATCAAGAAACAATATGCTGTATACAAGAAACACTTAACTAAGAAGAAACTCAGACTGGAAGTCAGAGGATGGAAAACAATATTCCATGCAACAGGAAAAAGCAGGGGTAGTTATTTTGTTTGCACACAATATGAACTTCAAACCAAAAATGACCAAAAGAGATAAAGGAGGTCACTACTTACTCATTAGAGTAAAAATTCAAGAGGAAAAGATAACAATCATAAATATATATGCACCAAACACAGGGGCAGCCAACTATATAAGACAAGTACTAATACATGAGAAATCAAATATGCAATAACATAATTGTAATGAGGGACCTTAATATCCCATTGCCACAAAGAGACAGATCAACTAGACAGAAAGTTAGCAAAGAAATAACACAACCAAATCAAACTTGTGAACAAATAGACTTAATAGTCATTTACAGAGTGTGCCACTCAACAACATCAGAATACACATTCTTTTCAACTGCACATGGGACATTCTCTAAAACAGACTGCCTTGGTTACTTTTCTCTGTTTGCTAAGACAAAATAACTGACACCCAAAGTTAAGGAAGGAAAAGTTTAGTTAGCTAACAGATCATGGAGGTGTCAGTCTATAATCAGCTGGCTCCAAGGCTGGGTAGCACAGCACAGGGGCAATACTTCAAGGCAGCAGAAGACAGCAAAGAAGCAACAAGAGCAAATTGGACAGAAGAATGAGCCTCTTTTTCGTGCTTATACTGTAAGCAGGCTATACCCCTTGGGTGGATATGGCACTCACACCATCTACCTGCTCTCCTCTTGTACAGGCTGAGGATGTTACAAAGTAAGGACCCTGACCCCCTGCTGAATCACTTAAACTCTGACCTTCTTAAACTGACACAATGAACAGCATCCTAGAGTGGTAACAGCTTGTTCTCTACACCACAGGATGTAGAACTGCTGAGTCATTGAGTCGAGCTTCTAGACTTCTCCAGTTGACACAACTTATCAACCATGATAGAGACCATATACTGGCCCATAGAACATGCTTAAGTAAATGCAAAGGAATCAAAATTATCCCATGAATCTGACCATAATGCACTGAAATTGGACTGGTCAGCATTATTATAAAGTTCCTAAACAATACAAAAATAAAAAATGAACAGAAACAAGGAATGGAAAGGGAGAAAAAAAAAACAACTATGACTGGGTATGTAGAAATTCTAAGATAATCTACCAATTAGTTACTGTTTTAAAAAAAGAAAGTTAGGCTGGGAATATAACTCCTGCCCAGGAAGCCCAAGGTCCTGAGTTAGATTCCCAATACAAAAAAAAAAAAGGAACATTCCATAAGATAGACACAAGATTGACACACAAAACCTAATCACATATGTGTATATAGCTAGGCAACAAAATTTACAAGACATGAGTTAACCCAAGTGTGATAGCACACACCTATAATCCCAGCACTCTGGGAGGCTGAAGCAGGAGGATCACAAGTTTGAGCCCACCATGGAAACTTAGCAAGTTAGTGAGACCCTGTCTCAAAACTTAAAAAGGGTACATCTGTCTGGGTATATAGCTTGACACTCCCTGGGCTCAGTGCCCAATACCATCAGGTATCATAGCACACTCCTGGAATCCCAGGAGCCTGACACAAGAGGGTCACTGTGAGTTTGAGACCAGCCTGGGCTACATAAGTGAACGCAAGGTCTGAATTGCATAGCAAGACTCTGCCTCAAAAAAACACAAAAATTTAAAAAATGAAAACAATAATGCTCAATAACACAATACAAATACCAATAATAGTAATAAATATTAATAGTTATTATAGTAAGCATTAATAATAATAATTATTGTTATTATCTAAAGAGCTCCTATAGTAACAGGAAAAGTTTCATCAATCAAAAAAACTGGGCAAAAAAAAAATGAATAGTTTTGTTTTGTTTTGGTACCGGAGATCGAACTCATGACCTCATGCTTACCAGGCAGGCACTTGAGCCGCTGAGCTAAATCCCTGGCCCTCATGAATAGTCTTTTTTTTTTTAAGGGAATACATGTAACAATAAAAATTAGAACATTTAACCCCATTAATAATTAGGGAAATGCAAATGAAACCATTATAAAGTCACATAGGTAATAGGAAAAAACTTTAAAGTCTTTAGACTTTGAAATATTTAGAGAAAGTATGGATGAACAAGATTTCTTAAGTATTTCCATATTAAATATAAACTGATATGACTATTCTGCAGGCAGTAAAATGAACCCTAGAGTACAAACTTCCAGAATTTCCATGATGTTATATGCAATCCACTTATTTCATTTGGTAAGTAGAATTATACATCTCATTGTGACCAAATGAAATAGAAATGAATAAAATTAAAAGTGTACAGTGGTAGATTTCATACCATCTCTCCTTATGTATTCATTAGGAATAGTTTTCTTGCTCACTTAAGCATGAAGATTACACCATCAACCAGTCTTGAAAACTTTAATGGACAAGAAAAACATAAAGTATGTTATCCTGAAAAAGCACACTCTGGAAAACAGCTCAGTCACATAATTTATCTTGCCACAGTCAGTACAGTGTCCATCTGTGGCCATTTTTGGATGAATGGGGAAGGTCACACATTTGCTCAAAGATCATTATTCAGCCTAGTAAGGAAACCCGTTAGCTCCTAAATTAGAAGCCAGAGGAGCTTGGCAGCTTTCACATGTGGGAAACCTATTGAGCAGTGAATAGCAGAATTATTCCCAAGAACTGTGTGTTCTAGACACAGGAATCCAGGTCTGTGCTCCATGAAGGTTCAGATTCTCTTGCAACTCTCAGCACTAAAATTGTGGGATTTTTCCCTTCTAAAATGTCATTAATGTATTCTGATACTAGATAATTGATTTTAATTGCCAGATAGTTAACATAATAGTTACATGGATGCAGCTAATAACCTAATTCCTAAAACCTGGTAGTTTCGTTATTTCTATCCCCAATATGAAGGCAGTAGATCCCAGAGAATCTATCAATTAAATCTAAGAGTATTACTGTGTTTTTACTCTCATAAAAATTTAGTTTGCACTCATATGATTTATCCACATTTACAAACACTACATATAAAACAACTTTTTTTCTGCCTTGGAAGAAGAGAGAAAAATAACAAATGATTTTAAACAATATGAGTTTAGCATTTGTATTAACTGTCCCGCATCAAAATAGTGTTTTGTTAGCAGCAGAAAGTATCCGAACATAGGAGATGCCACTACAAAGTTCCAAGAAAACTACATAAATTAGAATTTAGTTCAATATAGATAAATACCTTGTTCCAGAAATCAGAAGTGGAGATAGTGAGGTTTTCAGATCAATAATATCAAAAATTATTAGGTATATGATTCATGATATACAATAACCAAAATTAAAATATTTTTATTTCCTAAAAAGTCTGTAATGCCCTAAAAGAACACATATACGCATTCCAAAACACTTGTATATACTGACAGTGTTTGTGATATGTAAATTAGACCTTTTCAGAGAAATTGAATTTTGTCATGTTTGTGCCTGCTCCCCAATTAGATAACACAGAGTACAGAAAGTATGGTTTATTTACTGGTGTATACCAAGGACAAGATGCAATGTTTCCGCCTAGACAGTACGTTTTGGTTGAATGAATTAACTTTCCATTATATATTAGGAGACTTCAAAATATTTTCATACTTTTATCCAACAATTCTACCCCTAGGAATTTGTTCTAAGAAACTATGTGGTGGGACCAAGATGCAAAGTACAGGATTTTTTAAAATTTATTACAGTGAAAGACAGATTGACATTAAACCCTCTCAAAATAACTGAAACACTTCCCTTCACTTCAAACACATGTATTCCATTTTCTTGGCAATATGTCTGTTACTGTAATAAGTTTTGTTTTTGAACTTAAACATTCATTGTACTTTTCAATCACCCCTTATAATCAGAGACACAAAAAGATAAATACACCAGGATGTTTGTTACTGCAAACATTTCTAAAAATACAAAAATCTAAATGCTTAGTAACAGAGAAAGGGTAAGATGTGGTACAATACACAAAGTAATATAGGCCCAGATGATTATCAAAAATTGTGTTTACAAAGAATAACTATTGATAAAGGAAATTTTCAGAATACACTGATTATCCAGTATGCATAATGTATATTGCATTTAAAGTATGTATAATGAATATCTAAATACATCTATTCATCCAGATTCTAATTTATTGTATAGCTAAATATTATATACATGAGTAAAATTTATACCCATATGAAAACAATTCATTAAAAGTAAACACATCAAAATGTTGCAAATAGACAACATGATCTGATGATAAATGGAATGTAGCATCTAATATATTTTAAAGTTTCGAAAAATCATTAAAACTATACTTAAATGAAAGAAAAATGAATTAGCTGATAAACATACTCTATTTGTATGTGTGTTCTACCTATAAACTCTCCATTAACTACAAAAAAGCTTTTGATAGTCCTGTAAGTCAGAAATAGACATTCATAAGGAAAATATGCAAAGACAGCTGAAATGCCACAAGGCCAACTCCACCAAAATGAGCACATGCTTTAAAAATAGTCATGTGGGTAAAATATCTCATTGGAAAGGTAAATACTGGTGGATATTTTCTTTGAAATACAGAAGTATTCATATTTAGACTGCTTTAATAGTGAAACACTATGCAGTATGCACAATAAATATACTATAAATATACAGTAAAATACTCCAAAATACTTCTCAATAATAAATACCATAAAAGATATAATTGTTCCTGAACTTCATTTTCTAAAAATAAAATTCTACACCCAAGTCTTATCAAGGGTGTGGGTTTCCTTTCTTTATTGCTGTTTTGTGCTATCGCTACCTAAAGTCAATAATTGTATCAGAATTCTACAGCCATCCATGGAAATGTTCCATCCCTATAGGAAAGCAGTGAAATCCCATATCTGAGTGTGCGTGTGTGTCCCTGTGTAATCTGTCACACCTTGCCACAAAGGGCTATTGAAATTAAACAGTGGAGATTTGATTCTTTCATAGCAAATCAAAAAGGTTTTAGGTTTTTTAATTCTTTGGGTATCACTTTAATGTAAAGCTTTTCTCTTATTTTAATCTAGGAAAAATTTCACTGCAGTGGTCTCAAAAGAAAACTCAAAACCAAAGGTAGAGCTCTTTTTTGTTTTGTTTTGGGAGGTTCTTTTTGGCTTGTTTTGCTTTGAGACAAGGTCTTACTGTCTGAAATATAGTTCAGGCTGGGTTTAAACTCATTATGTAACCCAGGCTAGCCTCGTACTCATGGCAATCCTCCTGCCTCAGCCTCTTAAGTGCTGGAATTACAGGCATCTGCCATACACCTGGCAAAAATGGATCTTGTCTGTGTTCAGCTATCCATACTAACAAATTCATTCTTCACCAAGTTAATTAAGCTATTTAGTGCCAAGAATAAGTTCTTCTTTTATAAATTAAAACAAGTTAAATTGCTTTTCATTAAATCTTAATTTCTTCTATACTCAGACAATCTAAAATTTTTAAGAAAGTTCAACACGTTCATTTCAGCCACTGAGGAATCTAGAAAAAGGCTAAAGGTCAACCCACCAGAAGCTCCGAATATTTTAAACCTTGTTTTAAAAACCAGACAGATTGAGACAAATCTTTGTCTTTGTACCCGTTGCTCTCAGAAACAGGTGGGGAAAAGGATGGCTCAGTGAACACCCAATTTCTAGTCATGGAGCAGACATACAGGTAACAGTGGATTCTAACTTAAAAAATTAAAAAAAAAAACCTTATCTGAGATAAGGTGACTTTTGCATAAAGGTAGCCTGATCAAACAGGAAGATGTTACTACCTTATGCTAGACTACTGTAACTACCAATAGGACTATTTATGCTAAACCATTATAATGATTAGTCAGTACTAAGGAACATTAATCTATTTAGGGGAAAAAACAACAATGTCATCACAACCAATATCATTACATGTATTTCCTTAGCTATATAATTTTCCATTTGTCACAGACCGAAAACCTAACATCAATATTTGAAATAGTCACAGGGTGCCAAAACTATTATTTATAAGGCAATAAACTTCCAGAAAGTTTTGTCAGCTCTGAATTTTTTAACATTCATCTGAACATCTGTAATCATGTAAATGAAGTCCATACAACATTAATCTGAAGCTGTGACACTCTTGAACAAGTTCCTAGAGTACCTGTCTCATTTCAGTGAATAAAGTAAACATCTTAAAGCATACAGCATAGAACTGGGGAAATGTAAAGAACTGAGGTCTAAAATTCTAGACCTCACAAAGGTCTTGAAGCACACATACAAAAAAGTAATTTTTGAATAAGTATGTGGCAATCAATAACCCAAAGCATTAGCAAATGATGAGTATAAAAATAAACAAACTTATGTGGCAAATGTAAGGAACCAGTTCTTACGCTCACATCTGCCTTACCTGAGTGACAATACTACACATGTGTGATACAGACTGCAAGTTCCCTCCAATGTCTGTTCTCTTCTGATACTATACCAAAAATTTTAGTTGGCCATAAGCCACTTAGCTATAAAGACACATTTTTGAGCCTCCGTTAATGCTGAGTTTGACCATATGACTAAGCTTTGACCAAGAGGCTGTGAATAAACATATTAGTATATGCAACTTCTCATGACCTTCTGCCCGACTTTCTCCCTGACTGGAATACAAGTGACTGGAATACAAGTCACAGCTACAGCAACCGCTTTACATCATCTGATTCAGACACACAAACACCAAGATACAAGGAAACCAGACTTTGGCAACTGTAGAGCTACAGCCAGCCCTGGATCCAGTCATGCATATGGCTGAGAAACGATCTATCTTGTTTGCACAGGGATTCTTTCAATTTTCTCTATAAATCACAATTGATTATTAATCAAAATAATGCAAGAGTTAACATTTAGTGTTTACTATACACTGACTTCACATAAAATCTTTGGTTTGCACAGGACAATGCTTTCAAGCAATTACTGCTGTCCACAGAAAACCAGACCCTATGGAGGAGAAGAAACCTGCCTAGAGTCACTCAGCCACCAGTCCTGGAACCCAGGCCCAGCTGACTCTACCGCCATGGTCACCATGAGAGCTGTGAGCTCCATTTGCCTGGTATGGAAAGCAAATATGATTACTTCCTAAAAATATTCCAAGAATACTATGTTCTATGTCCCTCAGATTTGACCGGCTTATCTTCAGAACTCTGAAGAAGGAAAAAAAAAAAAAAAATATATATATATATATATATAGGAGCCGGGGATTTAGCTCAGAGTTGTAAGTGCCTGCCTGGCAAGTGCAAGGTCATGAGTTTGATCCCTGGTACAAAAAGAGAGAGAGAGAGAGAGAGAGAGAAAAGAACTTTCTGGAAGTTTATTGCCTTATAAACAAGTACACAGAAGTGGAGGCAAAGTAGAGCCATGGCTGGTCACCACTGCATATAGTGTATATATATATGGCATACAAAGATGACAAAAAGTGATATATCCAAGATTTACAGAGGAAGAAATCATTCCAACTAAAAATCTAATACAGTACAACTGAAAGCCCTGTCATGTTGCTAAACACCAAATGGTCAGTAGTTTGTGTGTTTGCTTGTTTGTGTGTGTGTGTGTGTGTGTGTGTGTGTTTGTTTCTTTGAAGGACAAGGACTGTGGAGGATCTTTATATTCTACATTGTATATTTCTATCATGCTTGAAATTTTTATAATCTTCCAGAATTATTGTCATGAAGATTTCATTGATTTCATTGATTCTTCAAACATGAACAGGATCTTTGAAATTTGGGGGCTCAGTTTCAAGTACAAAAAGTTTAATATTTATTAGGCCAAAATCCAAATAACTGAAAACATGTAAATTATACAGACCCTCAAATAAAAGAGTCCAAACATAATTTCTGGACTAGTTTTCAACCATCTATTCCTTCATATACATGTAAAGTGTAATTCACTTTCAATAATTTACTTTCTTTACAGATACCTTTACCTTAAATATTAGTGAATATCTTTAAATATGTAGTATTATAATCATAGTATTCTGATACTTTTATATGCTTGGGAAACACATGTTGTTGTTTTTATTTGAAGAAACATGGCCCACTCAAAAACCAAACCTACATATTTTACTTTGAAAAATTATAAGAGAGCAGCTGGAAATATAGCTCTACCCATTTGCTTTGGGGAACTAAAACCTATTACATACACTTGACTTCAACCAATGGTTTGCTCAGAAAAACTGAGACTGTATTGTAACAGAAAAGGGTACTCTGAGCTCCTACCCCACCCACAGCTTTCTGACTGCTCCCCAGAAAGAGGGTGAATGGGGTAGCCGTGAAAGCTGAGAATCTCCAGGTTAGAATTCAGTTTCACAGGGATGGGGGTACTGTTATGTCTGCAGATCCAAAATTACAGAAATGAATTCCTTGGAATTTAGCCCCTGGAGAGACAAGCAAATTATATTTAACTATGAGCAAATGTTCATATTACTCTCTTGTTTGTTTCTATTACTTTCCCAAAATAAATTGCAACTTAAAATCAAGTCTTAGAAAAAAATAATCAAGTTTTAGGAGACTATATAGCACAAGACATCCATATATTTTCTCTTCTAGACTCATAAAAGGATAAAACTCTTCTTTAATATCACTTAAATTTCAACACTCTAATCACAAACATGTTTTTATTTAAATAAATGTTTGTTTCTTAAAACACAATTTATCCCCAAACTTTACTACACTAAATTACAGCCTAAATGGAAAAAGATGCCGGAGGCGACTCCAGTAGGTAGAAGTTCCCAGTCCAGGCTAGGCAGGGAAAGAGAACTGAAACAAAACAAGTACACAGAAGTGGAGGCAAAGTAGAGCCATGGCTGGTCACCACTGGGTCCTTGGGAAGCAGGCCAGCAGGAGCTAATGGGCTCATCGATAGCCCAAAAAGCCAGCTGTTTTCCCCCAAACACTGGCGCCAGTACAATTCTGTATGTTCTCTGATAACTGATCCCTTATTAGACATTTCCCACTGGAACCTCAAATCTTGACAAAAGCCAGAACCAAATAGAGTTTGTCATGGGAATGGAAGATTGGTTCAGTATTCCAAAACCAGCCAGTGGAATCTACAATAGCAGTAGTTTACAGGGAAAAAACCATCGACTGGTGTAGAAAAGCGTTTGGAAATACTAACATCTATTCATAACAAAAACATTCTACCTCAGAAAATTAGGAAAAACAAATTAAGAATAAAAAGTACTTTTTCCTGAGTGATAAAGCATCCCTCTAATGTTATGCTGAACGGTGAAAACTGGATGCCTTCCCCCTAAGATCAGAAACAGGGCAACAATGCTCACTCTCCCCGCAGCTGTTTAAACTTAGACTGGAAGTTCTAGTCATCGCAAGAAAAAAAGGAAGGAAAAGAAATTTTAAAAGCCTATGGATTGGAAATAAATAAATTCATTCTTATTCACAGATAACACGACATCACAGAGAAAATCCCAAGGAATCAGGGGATAAAAAATTCTTAGCGGTTACAAAAGATTTTAGCAAGCTCATTGGGTAGAAGTCAACACACAAAAAAGAATCATACTCTTACACATTTTAGCAATGTGTAACTAGGAAGCAAAAAATAAATTCCATTTACAGTAGTTCCAAAAAATAAAATACTTAAGTGTAAATCTCAACAAACACGCAGAGGATCTGCATGGCAAAGATGACATGTGCTACTGAAGGAAAGCAAGGAAGACTAAACAGAGACGTGTGCCACGGCAATGAACTGAAAGGTTCAACAGAACCAGGAATTCTCACCAAACTGACGTCCAGTTTTATATAATCGCAATCAAAGCCTCAGCACGATTTTCTGTAGATACAGACAAACTGATTCTAAAATTCATACAAAAAGACAAATGAACTAGAATACTAAAACACATTGATCAAAAAAGGACAGGGCTGGGTACATATAGCTCAGTGGTAGAGTGAGTACTTAGTATATGCAAAGCCCTGGCATAAAAACAGAAATGAAAAGAAGGCTGGAGAACGCATATAATCTAATTTTAAATTTAATATAAAACTGCAGTAATTAAGACAGTGCATTGTTGGCAGAGATAGATGAGTATGTCTGAAATTTTTGTCATAAACTTTTTAAATAAGGTAAAAAAAATAAACTGGACATGAGGAATTTAGGGGATGCTGGAGCACATGCAGAACGTTATTCAAAGGCTGGAGAATGGAAACCACAGCTGTGATTCTTCCCTGTCTCACTCACTCAAATAATATTTGGCAAATAAGATACAGTCCACAAATAGCTGCAGAATGAATGAAAAACAAATGATTTTCAGACAAAGGGAAAGTTCATTCTTTGTTCTTAACCCTATGGAAGGAAACAATGTCAAGAATCATAAAGAACCTCTCTCCTTAACTGAAAATCAAATAGGGAAAACAGGCTTGCAGCTACAATTATTTTTGAAATGCTCACAATCCGGATCTAATCCTTACACCCTCTTTTAAGGAATATGCCAGTCTACACTGGTTACTTTTCTATGAACTCCTCTAGTAAGTGGACTTAACCTTTTAGGTGATAGAAGTGTTAAACTGTGCTCAGGAGCGCGGTGCCTACACTCCGGCTTCCCCACCAAATGGTGAGAGGGAAACAGCTGGCATGCATTGAGTCCCCACCATGCACATGCAGGCATTGTTCTTCCAATTCAACTCTCCAAGAAGGCAAATTATTCTCCTCCAACGGCCCTCGCAGAAAAAGCGGAGGCATAGAGAGGTCAAATAACTTCTCTAAGGTCACACTACTCTAAGAGGCAGGGCAGGGTCTGAAACACAGGCAAGGTGGCCCATCCTTGCCTCAGCACTGCCTCTTGTAAGGTCTGGAGACCCATGTGGAATCACAGTTTTTGTCTTCTTCTCAACAACTACCACCCACTACAGCTGGACTGCAGTAGACACTTTAAAATCTAAATAACTAGGATATTGCACAGAATGTCTTGGAAAAGTCCTTAGAGGATTCCTCTACGTATCCTTAGAGGAAGTTTCTAGCTAAAGTCTGCATGTTCTGAAGAGACCTCCTGAACTCTCTGTAATGTCTCTACAATTTAATGACAACACGAGAATTTCTACAAAGAAAAATTATTCATGTATAATAAATATGTTAGTATTAACGAAGCAGTAAATTATTAATGTAAATGTTGCCCGAATAGATGCCAAAATAATACTCGTAAAGGAAAAAGATCTTTCTGCAGAAATTGTTTTATACCTCAGTGCAAGTTCTTTCCTAGAAATGGTCACACACACACACACACACACACAAACACACACACACAGAAAGTCTTTGATGGCAAAGGAACTTCAAAGATTTCTTGTCATGGATGGGATAAAGTGTTTAATGCCCTCTGAGAATTCTGATCATACTCAAGACCTCTATAACCAATAGTTTGTTTTGAAAAGCCTCAGGACTTGTCATTTGGATTATGTGTGGTTTAAGGATAAAGAAAGGAAATTATTACAGTCAACCACCTGTCGCCTTTCTCTCTAATGAGGTTTGTGTCTGGAAAACACATCTCAACTGAATTTTTCTCAAAAGATGAAGTTTCTCATTGATATACAACATTCTACTAAAGAGAGATTAATCCTAAAAGAACAAGAAAGGTTTTGATGCAATTTCATTGCAGCTGGCTGTCATCCGGGCTTTGGACAGGACCCACAATACCCTCCAGATAGTCTGCATGTCTCTGCATGTTACATGTGAGAATATTTCAATAAAATGGTAAAATTTAACTGACTTATAATTTTGGCTGACATAATTAACTAAAAATATTGGCAAAACTTAACAAAAACTAAGTTAAAACTAATTTCAAATAAGTTGAAAGCAGGATAATTTCAGTGAAAATAAAGATTAAAATATTGTCCCATCAGGAATCAGCAATTTGAACCAGCAAGAAAAATACTGCCCAGACATGCCCATGTGCCCACTAGGTGGCGCCTCCACACCGTTTCATCTGGATTCCCTCATTAATTAGGAGATTTCCTAATTAATTCTGACTGTCCCGAAGTATTAGTAGTGCAAAACGTCCAAACATAGGTGCCTCACTTTCACAAAGAATCAAACAAAAACTTAGAAAATATGTTCTTAAAGAAAGTCTGCCTATGCCTAAAGCTTGGGGATATATGGTCACCAAAAAATATCTCAGTCACCTAATTATAAACTGGTATTCTGATTTCCTCCCTCACTGGCAATGTATCTGCTATTCCAGTATTATATTATGGGACTGAAGTGAAATTATTTTCTTCCATTTTTATCATTAATATCTTTTAAATGCTAAAGGCTTTCTGTTTCTCTCCAAATAAGGTGATTATTTGAGAATGAAATCATTCACAGAGTTTACTCTCCAAATTCACTGTCAAAGGCTATTAACGACTTTCTTCACTTACATGCACAAAAGGATTCACCAACATGACTCTTAAGACTTTCATGCTGTGGAACTTGTATCTGTTACTGCAGTTTTAGTTGACTATGTAATTGAATTAAAATAATTTCAGAAACTTTGTGAGGGCCTAGGCTATAGCTCTGGCAAGCATGATGTTGTGTTTGATCGCTGGGATCCAAACAAAAAAAGCATTATGAGCAAAGGCTGTATCTAAAATCAAAGATAAATAAATGATGCCTTTTAATACTTCTCAAATTCAACTCTGTGGTGGTAAATGTCAAGTAACCCCAAATGTAGATCATTTCTTCACCCATTTTAAGCACACGCAGTGCTGAGGTTTTAAAAGGCTGTGAAAATAGGTGCAGGCTATGACCTTGCAGCACCCACAATCAGCAAACTTCTCGAGGTTTGGGTGGCATCACTGGATTTAAGTGGGAGTCTAAGTAGGGCACTTTGGCCCCATGTTACAGTATGCACTCATTGTTGGCAGGGGCACGAAGCAGGTACTTTGTGCTTATCTGAAAACTAAACCCCCAATTTCAGGTAGCTAAAATAGGGTATGCCAAGGAAAATTTGAACACGTGAGCTCTTTCTCCTTTACCATCTCCGTCTCCTTTATCTCTGCAGCCTATGTCCTTGCCGGCTTTACTGCCTCTTACTCAGTAGCACCTCCTGCTCTTGACACTCAGTGCCCTTTCCTATTAAACTAATGAAAGCAAAGGTCTCGCACCAGCCATTGATTCCCCTCTAAATATGTGCCAGTAACTTGCAGAGTTGGTCCCTACCTCCCACACGTCCACTGGCAATTTCTGTCTGCCTCAAAGACACCGGGTGAGACAGACCATGTCTGTCTATCATGCCTCATGGAAAAGCCACAGAATTGCCAAAAACCAATGTTCCTGATCTCCATGGAGACAATAGTAGTGCCTGCTAGGACCCAGAACTCGGCTGTTTCCTTTAACTCACATGTATTCTATCAAAGTTATCAGTCCCTTACCAGGGACCCAGCCTCAGCCCCAATCCTCCCCACAATCTCCACAAATCTAGAAACACTCTACTCTTTATCCCAAGTCATCAGTTCAACCTCCTCTTTTCTCCACAGTAAATTTCCCTTTGGGATCCTTAGAATTTTTTTCTCCCAAGGGACCTCAGCTGGGGCAGTATCCAGCAGAGAGGTTCCGCTGGAACTGAGTCCAAAAAGAGAGTGGGGTTAGAGTCCTGCTCCTTTTCCTCCAAGAAACATTGGCCCGTGTGCAAACAAGCAGCAGTAACTTTACCTCGCCATCAATTTCTTCACTTTTCTCCCAGAAAAATGGTTATTTATTGCTTTACACTTACATAGATAATAAGGTCTAGTCAAAGTGGTTAGAGAAGGATAATTTCCTATACCTAAGGTACTGGCATGATGTTCTCAATTTGCAGAAAAGAGAAAAGAAAAGAAAAAGAAAAAGAAAAAGAAAAGAAAAGAAAAGGCACACATCTGGCTTTGGTGGTGGGGTAAACAGCGGCACAAATGCTTCTTCTGTGAGTATCAGCACCAGAGCTGTGGCCACACAGAGTAGCCCTTGGGCGAGCTAGAAAAGGGTTCCTAGAAGTGGAAGCAACTTGGTGAAGGGCGTGCCTAGTGAGTGGAGCACAGTGCATGAGCAGTGCTGCAGAGAGCACCCTCACCCCCTCACCCCCTCACCTGACGGAGCTCACAATTGCAGCCCTTTCTTGCCCTTACCCAGTCACCTCTGGACAATGCAGACCAGTGGCTTACCTGAGACCACCAACCCATGTTCTTATTCATCAAGAAATGAAGTTCCAGGAGAAGTCTCTGACCTCGGCAAAGTCAGACCCTTTCCACATACCGTCCTCTAGCAAAGAAGAGAGATGCTGGTAGAAGGACATGATTGGTGCCCAGTGTTTTCATGTGGGAAAGCAGAAGTAGACTGCAAGTTACGGTATCTTTCAATTTTCTGTAATTCCTAGCGGGGGAGGGGGCGGGGGGCAGGAGGGAGACAGACAAAGACATTTTAAAAGAAGCTAGAATAGTAATTATTTGCCAAAGAGGGAGGGGAAAAAATGTCCCACTTTCTGCTGTCAGTAAAATGTAAATTTTTTCTAAAATGCCCCCAAGTGGCTCTCTTTATGTCTCACAAATTATGGTGATTGTCCACATAGCCTAATAATCACATAAAGAATGTTGATAGATAATTTTATGAGGAGCTATATAAAACCGTGTAAGTATATAAGGTAACCCCATGAGGTGGAAGAAAAGCCTCACGTGGGACGTGAGACTTGGTTCCAACACCAGCTTTGCTACCAACTAATTGTGTAGCCCTGGTATTGGCTCATGTTAATCCTAAAATACTCATTCTGAGGGTTATTTAAACAAACAAAATAGCTTATGTGGGAAATTCTTTGGAACTATAAATCATTATCCAACTGTAAGAATTATAATTATGTTCTTACAAATTATGCTTATCAGCCTAAACTACCTCAGCATGAGGGCCCATGTTATGCAATTAAAAGAGACATCTCAAAATTCCGAATTATATTTGGCTAGAAGAAAATACAGAGCTCCTTAGGGAAAAAAATAATGCATCATCCCTGTCTTCAACTATACATTGTTAAATGAAGGATTTGATCCCACCACATAACACAGCAAAGCCCATTATCCTGCAAAAGGAAAGTACTCAACCTCACTTTAAGAACTAGTTACAAATGATTAAAGTAAGGACACTTAACATTTCCTGTATAAGAATCTATACTGAAACGTAATTAGTGCCTATAATTAACACAGATGAATTAGGCTAATCTGTGGAATGCTGTCAGACAGAGAATTGGGGGCACAACAGAAAAACAGAAAATGACCCTTGTGTTTCGGGGCAGCTGAGTAGGTCTCTGGATGAAGGTCAGGAAGGTGAGGCCCTTGCCCTGCACCAGCCCGCGGGATGCCTGCTCTGCACCGCAGCCCTGGAATCCTGGGTACCAGCAAAAGGAGCCAGGCTGCACACCCTCGCTCCCTTAATTTATATGGTAATTACAGCTCTGCCGCCAGAAGGGAGAGCATCTGCCAAAAGTAAAGGCCTCACAATAACAAAACTGACATAAGCTGTGATACCGCCAGAGTGCTGAGTAAGAGACTTCTTTTATCTCCTTTTGAAGCCATAAATGCTATTCATGTTATTACTAGCTGGGAATTTTTAACAGTCCTGCACTGACAGCAATTATTTAACACATGCACAAAACAATGGAGTTTCACACCACTTAATAAACCTTTGAGCTCTGTGACTTCCAGCGTTCTCACCGGCTGGATTTTATGGTCTAGTAGCTCCTCAACAGTCAAGTATACAAGCTCCAAAAAGAGGGCAAAAACTCATCTGAAAGAACCATTTTTGTCTCCATGCAGACCTACTTAATGAATGAGGAACACTCTGTGATCATGGGCTAAACAGCTGCAATAAATCTTTGCAAGGAATCAAACTGAGCACAGGAC
>PVJX010035401.1:0-18264 GCA_004027295.1 Dolichotis patagonum | reverse complement strand
TTTCCTGAGGAAACTGGGGAAGAAATGATGTGGTCTGTACAATTCAAAAACATGTTTGAGAGGATTATTGTCACAGAATATGAATGCTTTTCCCCAGGGAGTGACTCTCACTCTCTGGATGCACCCTACTGAATTCTGGAGCCCAAATATGGTCAACATTGCTCAGGATATGAACGTTTCCTAGCTCATCTTCCTTTCTTCACTGGGTCACCTACAGTGTCAGAATGCAGAAAAAGTGGATTTTGAATCAGAATTCACAGAACATGAATGTTAACTTTTTTGTTTCCTTTTGCCTGCAGAGGTTCTGTCCCAGTTGCAGCTGAAGGAGTGAAGCATAGAAGTTGTGAAGTCCCCACAGACTATCCATGGGGACATTGTTTTGAGCACCAGGATTACTTGGCACTGGATCAGGCAGCCCTAGGGAGAGGTCTTGAGTGGCAGGGAAGGACACACTGCAGGTGCACGTGGTATAATGAATATGCAGCTTCTACTCAAGGACAAGTGACTATCATCCTTGACACAGCCCACACCCAGCTCTCTGCAGCTGAGCACTGTGAGCTCAGAAAGCACAACTGGGTATTACTGCACAAGACAAACTTTGAGAGGACATCAGTGTGATAAGTAGACACACCTCTCTGGTGGGTCCCTCAGAACCAATGGGGACACTCAGAACCAGATGACACTAGTGATGAGCTTGTGGGGAGAAGAGACCTACATCAGGGTATTCCCAGGATATGCACAGGGCTTAGAGTAGTAAACATGCATCATGCAACTCCCTATGGTGTCCTGAAGTGGTTTTGCTCCACAGATTAACAAGAAAGCTTTCAGAAGAAGCACTTTTATATGGTTTTTGAAAATGTTAGTTTTTCAGAGTTCATATCCACCCTCCAGGACAAGGGATTGTGCCCTGGGGGTTCTGCTGGCCCAGGTTCTCCATGCCCAGCTTCTGCTTCTCAATTAAGGGAGCCAAGAGCCTGTAGGGGAGTGGGGATTGCCTGAGGTGTGTCCCAGTGAACGGGGAAAGTTGGAGACATACGTTCCTGGTGTTTGAGTTTCTGGGGAGCTACCAGGGACACTGGACTAGGCCCAAAAGATTTCAGGGCCTCAGTCGACCATGCCAGTGGCCTTCTTTTGGTTTGTGAGGCAGACTATGTACAAGGACTCTGGGCTTCTTTGGGCTGGCCTGTGGAGATCTAAAGACCAGCAATGCCAGCAACTGAGTTCATATCCACACCCCTAATTCAGGGGATTCTGTCCAGGGGGTTCTGCTGGCCCCAGTTCTCCACAACCAGCTTCTGCCTCTCAATTAAGAGACCAAGAGCCTGAAGGGTGCTGAGACTGCTCCAGAAGCTGAGGGTAAAGTAGGTGATTCATCACACACCAAGAGGAAGCTTTGGAACACCAGTCAAACCAAGGAAATGAAAAATGAGAACAGGAAAGACCAAAAGGCAGGCTCAAATATCCAGCCCATCCCAAAGCGTTGGAGCCATGTGCATAGAAGAAAATAGAAGCCACACACCTGAAATGACTGAAATGATATCAACTGAAATAAAGAAGCATCTAGGGAAAGCTATCAAGAAATTAAAATCAGAAATAATTACTGAGGTAAAAGAAGAAATGATAAAAGTAGTGAAAGAAATAGTGAACACTCTTAGTGAGGACACAGCTAAAAAATTAGAGGAATGAAGCAAACAGATAGAATCCTTGAATGAACACTATAAGAAACAAACAGAATACATAAAGCAGATTCAAAGAGATATACAGGAAATCACAAATTCTATTGAAAGCTGTCAAAACCACTTCAATGAAAGTGAAAATAGAATTTCAGACCTCGAAGATAAGATCACAGCAAGTGAACAGGAAAGGACAAATCTTTAATAATAACAGTAATCAGGAAATAACAATTTAACAGCTGCAAGATGATGCAAAGAAAAATAACATAAGATTCATAAGGATAAATTAAAGAGAAGGGAAGAGCCCAAATGATATCAAGAGGATATTTACACAAGTAATAGCTGAAAACTTCCCAAACATGAGAATGGAAGCTGACATTTGGATTAGTGAAGCTTACAGAACTCCAAACAGCCATAACCAATATAAAACTACACCCAGGCACATAATAATCACCATCCCAGAAATCCACCATAAGAGCAAAATATTAAAAGCTGTTAGAGAGAGAACAGATCAATCATCTATGAAGGACAACCTATCAGAATCACAGCAGACTTCTCAACACAAACAATGAAGTTAAGAAGAGCAAGGAGTGAAGTGTTTCAGATCCTAAAGGAAAACCACTTCCAACCCAGAGTGACATACTCTGCAAAACTGTCCTTCAAAATGGATGGAGAGATAAGATACTTGCATGACAAAGAACAGCTGAAAAACTTCCTGACCACCAAACCAACCCTACAAAGAATAGTGAAAGATATTCTAGATACACATAAGATAAAACCACCAAGCAAGGCAGACAATTAAACAGAATGGAAATGTAAAAATATAACAGCAGAATGATGACATGCCAACAATAATCCAATACATAAAAGTTATAACTATTAATGGAAATGGCTTCAGCTCACCAATCAAAAGAAACAGACTGGCAGAATGGATCAAGAAACAACATCCAACCATATGCTGTCTACAAGAAACCCATCTAACCCAAAAGGAAACCCATAGACTGAAAGTCAAAGGATGGAAAACAATACTTCATGCATCAAGAAACCAAAAAAAAGAGGGGGTAGCTATCCTGTTTGCAGACAATGTGAACTTTAAACCAAGAATGATCCAAAGAGATAAACAAAGTCTGTACATATCACTTAGGGGAAAAATTCAAGAGGAAGAGATAACAATCTTAAATATATATGCACCAAAATTTACAGAGCACCCAGCAATGCAAAGCAACTATTAACAGAAATGAAAAATCAAATAAGTAATAACACAATTATAACAGGAGATTTTAACATGCCATTGACAAAAAGGGACAGATCAAATAGACAGAAAATCAGCAAATAAATAACAGAACTGAATCACACATGTGAACAAATGGACTTGATAGATGTATATAGTTTTCCATCCAAAAACATCAGAATATACATTCTTCTCAACAGTACATGGGACATTCTCTAAAATAGACCATATACTAGCCCATAGAATATATTTAAGTAAATGAAAAATAATTGAAATTATCCTATTCATGTTACTAGATCATAGTGCGATGAAACTAGAAATTAATGATAAAAGCAACTGTAAAAACCTCACAAACATATGGAAACTGAGTAATACACTCTTCAGCAATCATTGGATCATGGAGAAAATTAAAGGAGAAAAGAAACAATATCTACAAGCAAATGAAAATACAAACACAACTTAACGGAATTTGTGGGATGCAATGACAGCAGTCTTCAGAGGAAAATTTATTGTACTGAGTTCCCGCATCAGGAAGCCAGAATGAACACAAATAAACAACCTGATGCTACAACTCAAACATCTAGCAATATAAGAGCAAGCCAAGCTCAAATCCAAAAGAAGTGGGGAAATTATAATGATCAGAGCAGAAATTAATGCAATACAGTATAAGAAAATAATTCAAAGAATCAATAAATTAAAGAGTTGGTTCTTTGAAAGAATAAATATAATTGATAAGCCCATAGCCAATCATATTTTAAAAATCAAATAAAAAACTCAGATTCATGCAGTAAGGAATGAAAAAGATGAAATTACTACAGACTCTGTGGAAATACAGAAGATCATCGACACCTATTTTTATCGATCCTCTACTCTCATAGGTCCGATAACACAGAAGAAATACACAGATTCCTAGATACATATGAACTAACAAAGCTGGATCAGGAAGATGTAAATTGAAAACGTAATTAACTCCTTGCCAACAAAGAAGAGCAAGGATCAGACAGATTCACTGCAGAATTCTACAAAGAAATACAAAGAAGAATTAATTCCAACACTCCTCACACTCTTCAATGAAATGGAAAGGGAAGCAATTCTTCCTAAGTCATTGCTAGAAGCAAATATTACTCCAGTATCAAAACCTGAGAAAGACCCTAAAAAGGAGAACTATAGGTCAATCTCCCTAATGAAAATAGATGCAAAAATTCTCAATAAAATATTGGCAAACAGGATGAAGCAAATCATCAAGAAGATTATACACCATGACCAAGTGGGATTCATCCCAGGAATGCAGGGATGGTTCAACATAAATAGATCAATAAATGTTATCCTCCATATCAATAGAGCCAAAAGTAAGAACCACATGATAATCTTTATAGATGCAGAAAAAGCTTTTGATATGGTCCAACAATCATTCAGGGTAAGAACCTTACAGAGTATCAGAATAGATGGTGTTAACTTCAGTATGATAAAGCCATCTATGACAAAACCACAGCCAGCATCATATTAAATGGCCAAAAAGTGAAAGCTTTTACCTTAAAATCAGGCATAAGACAAGGATGTTGCCTATCACCACTCCTATTCAACAGAGTACTGGAAATACTAGCCAGAGCAATTAGACAAGAGAGAGAAATAAGAAGAGTAAAGATAGGAAAAGAGAAAGTTAAATTATCATTATTTGCAGATGACATGATACCTTACATAGAAAGCCCCCAAAACTCCATTGAAAGACTGCTAGATATAATAAACAAATTCAGCAATGTAGCTGGATACAAAGTCAATACTCAAAAATCAATAGCATTCCCATGCACTAAGAGCAAAAATACTGAGAAAAAATAAGAGAAGCCACACCCTTCACACTAGCATCAAAAAAAAGAGAAATACTTAAGAATTAATCTATCCTCCACCCCCAGGAAGCCTCCCAGAGACCAGAATCATGGCCTGTCTCTTTGGGACCCAAACCTCTCGGACATGCAGAGTGGCCGGGCTGTTTGGATTAAAAGTCCGCGCAGACCTGCATCTCGGCAAGACTGCCTGGGACTGGTAGGCCCGCCCTTCGTCTGCAGGAACTGCTCAGAGACCGGCATCTGGGCCAGGTCTCTTTGGGCCCATAGCCCCACCCTTCACCACCAGAAAGCCTCCCAGAGACCAGCATCACCGCTGTCTCTTTGAGAACCGAACCTCTCGGACCTGCAGAGTGGCCCGGGCTGTTTGGATTGGGAATATTGTGGAGACTGGCATCTTGGCCAGGTCTGTTTTGGGACCAGGAACTTTGCAGAAACCAACATTTTGGCCTGACTCTTTGGGACCTGTAGGACCACCCTTCACTCGCAGGGAACTTCCTGGAGACCAGCCTGGGACAAAGCACGGTGGCCTGGCCTGCCTGAGATTCCACAGGCTCCGGGGTGACCAGAGCCAGCATTTCTCTTACAACTTACGGAGCCAGGAGCCAATGGAGGAGAGTTAGGATCCTGTGAGGAAGCCAAGAGACTGTGGGGGAGCCACTGCCACTCCAGGAACTGAGGGTGTAAGAGGTAATTCACCACACATGCAGAGAAAGTTTGGAACACCACTCAAAGTAAGAAAATATAGAAAAATGAAAAGAGGAAAGACCAAAAGGCAGGCTCAAAGCCCTAGCCCTCTCCAAGAAAGTGTAGAAGCCGTGTACATAGAAGAAAAAAGAAGCCATACACATGAAATGTGTGAAATGATATCAAATGAAATAAATATGTAAATAGGGAAAGCTATGGAGAAATTCAAATTAGAAATACTTGCCCAGGTAAAAGAAGAATTGATAAAAATAGTGAAAGAAATAGTGAAAACATCTAGTGAAAACACAGCTTAAAAATTAGACGAACAAAGCAAACAGATAGAATCCCTGAATGAACAATACAAAAAACAAACAGAATGAATAAAACAGATTCAAAGAGATATACAGGAAATCAAAAATTCTATTGAAAGCTGTAAAAACCGCATCCATGAATGTGAAGATAGAATCTCAGACCTCGAAGCTAAGATGGCAGCCAGTCAGTAGGAAAGAAAAGATCTTTTAAAAATAGCAAATAATCAGGAAATAACAATTCAACACCTGCAAGATGATGCAACGAAAAATAACATAAGATTAATAGGGATAAATGAAAAAGAGGGGGACATCACAAATGACACCAAGAGGATATTTACAGAAATAATAGGTGAACACTTCCCAAACATGACATCTGGATAAGTGAAGCATATAGAACCCCAAAAAGCCATAAGCAAAATAAAACTACACCCAGACACATAATAATCACCATCCAAGAAATCCAGCATAAGAATAGAATACTAAAAACTGTTAGAGAGAAAAGAGAGATCACCTATAAAGGAAAACATATCAGAATCATGGCATACTTCTCAACACAAACAATGAAATCAAGAAGAGCATGGAGTGAAGTATTTCAGATCCTAAAGGAAAACCACTTCCAACCCAGAGTGACATACCCGGCAAAAATGTCCTTCAAAATGGAAGGAGAAATAAGATACTTCCATGACAAAGAGCAGCTAAAAAACTTCATGAACAACAAACCAACCCTACAAAGAATACTGAAAGACATTCTAGATACAAACGAGATATAACCACCAAGAAAGGCAGACAATTAAACAGAATGGAAAGCTAAAGACACAACAGCAGAAAGATAACATGTCAACACTAAACCAATATATAACAGTTACAACCATTAATGTAAATGGCTTAACTCGCCAATCAAAAGAAACAGACTGGCACAATGGATCAAGAAACAACATCCAACGATATTCTGTCTACAAGAAACCCATCTAACCCAAAAGGACACTCATAGACTGAAAGTCAAGGGATGAAAAACAATACTTCATGAAACAGGAAACCAAAAAATAAATAAAAACCAGGAGTGGCAATCCTGCTTGCAGACAATGTGAATTTAAAGCCAAGAATGATCCAAAGAGATAAAGAAGGTCACTACATACTAGTTAGGGGAAAACTTCAAGAAAAAGAGATAACAATCTTAAATACATGTACACAAAATTCCAAAGCACCCAGCTATATAAAGCAAATACTAACAGAAATGAAAATTCAAATAAGCAAAAATACAATTATAACAGGAGACTTTAACAAACCACTGACCCAAAGGGACAGATCAACTAGACAGAAAATCAGCAAAGACATAACAGAACTGAATCACACCTGTGAACAAATGGACTTGATAGATCTATAGAGAGTGTTCCATCCAACAACATCAGAATACACCTTTTTCTCAGCAGGACATGGCACATTCTCTAAACTAGACCATATACCAGCCAACATAACATATTCAAGAAAATGCAAAAGAATTGAAATTATCCCATGCATGTTATCAGATCATAGTGCTGTGAAACAAGAAATTAATGATAAAATTAATTGCAAAAAACCTACAAACACATGGAAACTGAATAATACACTCTTGAGCAATCAGTGAGTCACAGAGGAAATTAAAGAAGAAATTAAACAATATTTACAAGTAAATGAAAATACAGACACAACTTACTGGATTTTGTGGGATGCAATGATAGCAGTTCTTAGAGAAAAATTTATTGCATTGAGCTCACACATCAGGAAGACAGAACAAACACAAATAAACAACCTGATGCTACAACTCAAACATTTAGAAAAAGAAGAGCAAGCCAAGCCAAAAGCCAAAAGAAGGGAGGAAATTACAAAGATTAGAGCAGAAATTAATGCAATAAAGGCTAAGAAAGCAGTACAAAGGATCAATGAATCAAAGAGTTGGTTCTTTGAAAGAATAAATGAAATTGATGAGCGCCTGGCCAACCTTACTTAAAAAAGGAAAGAAAAAACTCAAATTCATGCAATAAGAAGTGAAATAGGTGAAATTACTACAGACTCAGTGGAAATACAGAAGATCATCAACACCTACTTTGAAAACCTCTACTCTCATAGGTTCGATAACACTGAAAAAATAGACAAATTCCTAAATACAAGACCCCCAAAACTCTATTGAAAGAATCCTAGATATAATTAACAAATTCAGCAAGTTAGCCAGATACAAAGTCAATACACAAAAATCAATAGCATTTCTATACACTAACAACAACAGTACTGAGAGAGCAATAAGAGAAACTACACCCTTTACACTAGCAGCCAAAAAAATGAAATACTTAGGAATTAATCTCAAAAAACCAGTAAAAGAGCTATACAGTTAAAGTTATAATACCCTGAAAAAGGAAATTGAAGACGATCTCAGGAAATGCAAAGACATCCCCTGTTCATTGATAGGAATGACAAACATTGTAAAAATGGACATTGTCCCACAATTACTAAATTCATTTAATGCCATCCCAATGAAAATACCACTAATATACCTCATAGATCTAGAGAAATCACTCCTAAAATTCATCTGGAACCAGAGGCGACCTAGAATACCAAAGGCAATTCTAACCAACAAGGCAAGGCAGGAGGCATCACAATCCCTGACTTAAATTCAAACTACAAAGCTACAGTGATAAAGTTAGTATGGTACTGGAATAGAAACAGACCCGAGGATCAGTGGAATAGATTAGAAGTTACAACTACAACCGCAAACTCACTCAACCACCTAATCTTTGATAAAGGGACCAAACATGCTCGTTGGAAGAATGACAGTCTCTTTAACAAATGGTGCTGGAAAAATTGGCTGTCCATATGCAGAAGACTAAAGCTAGACCCATGTGTATCACCATACACTAAACTAAAATCTAAATGGATCAAAGATCTAAATATTAAAGCAGAAACACTAAATCTGCTGGAAGCAAAGTAGGTAAGAACCTCAAAGATATAGGGGTAGGAAGAGAATTCATGAACAAGAACTAAATTACACGGGAAGTTCTTCCCAGAATCAGTAACTGGGACCAAATTTTATTAAAGAGTTTCTGCATGTCAAAAGAGATTTCCAGCAGAGAGAAAAGAAAACCCACAAATTGGGAAAAATCTTATTGGACTGTCCCCCAGACAGAGCATTTCTGTCTAGAACTCACAAATAATAAAAAAAATCAGACCCTCGAAATTCAAAGACCCAATCCAAAAATGGGCATCTGAAATGAATACACAGTTCTCAGATGAAGAAATACGAATGGCAAATAAATACATGAAAAAAAGTTCGTCATCATTAGTCATGAGAGAAATGCAAATTAAAGCCACACTGAGATTCCATCTCACTCCAGAAGGAATGGCCAATATAGAAAACACTACCAACAACAAGTGTTGGAGAGGCTGTGGGGAAAAAGGAACTCTTCTACACTGTTGGTGGGAGTGTACACTGGTGCAACCACTGTGTAGGTCAGTCTAGAGATTCCTCAAAAAGCTGGGTATGGAAGTCCCTTTTGACCCAGCTATTCCGCTTCTAGGCATATTCCCAGAAAAACTGAAAACATCATACCACAGTGATATATGTGCACCCATGTTTATGGCAGCACAATTTGTAATAGCCAGATCTTGGAAACAACCTAAGTGCCCATCAACTGAGGAATGGATAAAAAAGTTGTGGCATTTTTATACAATGGAATACTCCTCAGCTACAAAGAATGATTACATTGAGATATTTATAAATAAATGGACACGACTTGAAAGCATTCTCTTAAGCAAAATAAACCAAACTCACAAGGGTAAATACCACATGATCTCCCTAATATGAGATTTGATAAGAGTATATAAGACTTTATGGTAAGCATGAGTTCCCATCTCATAGATTTGATGTCTTTCAAAGTTTTCAATCATCAGTTGGAATGGTTTTATCCTGTTTTGTTTGACTATATCATACTTGATGATATGAACAGCTGTTTTGAAGAAAACAAAACATTATTACAGCTATTGCTAATTTAATATCATCCTTCTTAAAAATCCTGGCATGCTTTTTTTGTTCTACTACCGTTGGTTCTATCTATCATATTGTGACTTATTGGAATTTGAATGTGTGTGATAGTACAAACAAATATTTTTCTTTTTTATCATAAATGAGATATTATAGTACCCATTGAACATTTTTTGTTATTCTGTTCAGAAAGCCCTGTAATTCTTTCAGTCTATGCATGGCTTTATACTATTTTGTTATGTCTGATATCATTGTATTTGAAACTATGCTCAACTATAGCAGAGTAAGAGATATGGTGTTAGCTACTTTTGATGTCCAGTTGACTTAATGTGAAGTACTGTGTTGCCTATGTTGTCCTCTTCTGATCTGCTCTGTCCTGCCCCCTTTTGTATTATTCTCTTTCAAATTAAAAAAAAATGAATTAATTTATAAACGGAAGTGAAAAAGCTCTACAGGGAAAATTATAGTACTCTGAAAAAGGAAATCGAAGAGGACCTCAGAAAATGGAGATATCCCTTGTTCATGGATAGAAAGAACAAATATTGTGAAAATGGCCATTCTCACAAAATGACAGATTCAACGCAATACCAATGAAAATGCCACTAACATACCTCATAGATCTAGAGAAATCACTCCTTAAATTCATCTGGAACCAGAAGAGACCTAGAATAGCAAAGGCAATTCTAAGCAGCAAAAGCAAGGCAGGAGGCATCACAATCCCTGACTTGAAATTATAGTAAAAAGCTACTGTAATAGAATCAACATGGTACTACAATAAACACAGATCTGAAGATCAGTGGAATACACTGAAAGATACAACCATAACCAAAAACTCACTCAACACCTTATCTTTGATAAAGGGGCCACACTTGCTCGCTGAAAGAACAACAGTCTCTTTAACAAATGGTGCTGGAAAAATTGGCTATCCATGTGCAGCAGACTAAATCTAGACTCATGCCTATCACCATGCACTAAAATAAAATCTAAATGGATCAAAGAGCTAAATATAAAAACAGAAACACTAAATCTGTTGGAAGACCAAGTAGGTAAAAACCACGAAGATATAGGGGTAAGTAGAGAATTCAGGAACAAGAATCAAACCTCATGGGAAATACATCCCAGAATCAATACCTGGGACGATATCTTATTAAAGGGTTTCTGCATGTCAAAAGAGATTTCCAGCAGAATGAAAAGAAAACCCACAAATTGGGAAAAATCTTATTGGACTGTCCCCCAGACAAAGCATTTCTGTCTAGAACTTACAAATAATAAAAAAAATCAGACCCTCGAAATTCAAAGACCCAATCCAAAAATGGGCACCTGAAATGAATGCACAGTTCTCAGATGAAGAAATACAAATGCAAATAAATACATGAAAAATGTTCCTCATCATTAGTCTTTAGATAAATGCAAATTAAAACCACACTGGGATTTCATCTCACCCCAGAAAAAAATGGTAAGGATAAGGAAAACTACCAACAAAAAATTCTGGAGAGGCTTTGGGGGAAAAGGATATTGTATGCACTTTTGGTGGGAGTGTAGACTGGTGCCACCACTGTGGAGGTCAGTCTTGAGATTCCTCAAAAGCTGGGATTGGAAGTCCCATTTGACCCAGCTATTCCACTTCTAGGCGTATTCCTAAAGAACTGAAGGCATCATACCACAGTGATATATGTGCACCCATGTTTATAGCAGCACAATTTGTTATAGCCACATCTTGGAAACAACCTAAGTGCCCATAAACTGTTGAATGGAAAAAAGTTGTGGCATTTTTATACAATGGAGTACTCCTCAGCTATAAAGAATGATTACATTGAGATATTTATAAATCAATGGACACAACTTGAGGCCATACTCATAAACAAAATAAACCAAACTCACATGTGTAAATACTGTATAGTCTCCCTAGTATGAGAATTGGTAAGAGTATATAAGATTTTATGGTAATCATGATTCCCCATTTCATTGCTTTGAAGCCTTTCAATGTTTTCATTCATCAGTTGGAATGGTTTTAATCTGCTTTGTTTGACTTTATTACATGTGATGGTATGAACAGCTGTTTTGAAGAAAACAAAACATTATGGCAGCCATTGCTGATTTAATATCATCTTGCTTAGAAGTTCTACCATGCTTCTGCTCTGCTATTACCATCGGTTCTATCATGTTGTTTCTTATTGTGATTTTGATATATATACTACTATAAACAAATCTTTTTATTGAAAATGAGATATTATAGCAGACATTGATCACAGTTATTCGGTTCAGAATGTCCTGTAATTCTTTCATTCTTTTGAATAATTTTATACTATTTTGGTATGTCTTTTATTATTGTATTTGAAACTATGCTCAACTATAGCAGAGAGATTTTTTTTTATTTGAAAGAGAATAAAACAAAAGGGGGCAGGACAGAGCAGATAAGAAGAGGACAACATAGGCAACACAGTACTTTACATTAAGTCAACTGGACATCAACAATAGCTAACACCATATCTCTTATTCTGCTATAGTTGAGCATAGTTTCAAATACAATAATATCAAACATAACGCAATAGTATAAAGCCATGCATAGACTGAAAGAATTACAGGGCTTTCTGAACCGAATAACAAAAATGATCAATGGGTACTATAATATCTCATTTTTGATAAAAAATAAAAAATTTATTTGAACTATCACACATATTCAAATTTCAATGACACAATGTGGTAGATAGAACCAATTGTAGTAGAACAAAAAAAGCATGGTAGGACTTCTAAGAAGGATAAAATTAAATCAGCAATAGCTGTCATAATGTTTTCTTCAAAACAGCTGTTCATATCATCACGTTTGATATAGTGAAACAAAACAGGATAACACCATTCTAACTGATGATTTAAAATTTTGAAAGACTTCGAAGCTATGAGATGGGGACTCATGCTTACCATAAAGTCTTATATACTCTTATCAAATCTCATATTAGGGAGACTGTATGGTATTTACCCTTGTGATCTTGGTTTATTTCACTTAAGAGAATGGTCTCAAGTCGTGTCCATTTATTTATAAATATCTCGATGTGATCCTTCTTTATAGCTGAGTATTACTCCATTGTATAAAAATGCCACAACTTTTTTACCCATTCCTCAGTTGATGGGCACTTAGGTTGTTTCCAAGATCTGGCTATTACAAATTGTGCTGCTATAAACATGGGTGCACATATATCACTTTGGTATGATGTTTTCAGTTCTTCTGGGAATATGCCTAGAAGTGGAATAGCTGGGTCAAATGGGACATCATTACCCAGGTTTTGAGGAATCTCCAGACTGACCTCCACAGTCATTGTACCAGTTTACACTCCCACCAACAGTGCAGAAGAGTTCCTTTTTCCCCACAGCCTCTCCAACACTTGTTGTTGGTAGTGTTTTCTATCTTGGCCATTCTTTCTGGAGTGAGATGGAATCTCAGTGTGGCTTTAATTTGCATTTCTCTCATGACTAATGATGATGAACATTTTTTCATGTATTTATTTTCCATTCGTATTTCTTTATCTGAGAACTGTGTATTCATTTCAGATGCCCATTTTTGGATTGGGTCTTTGATTTCGAGGGTGTGATTTTTTTTTTAAATTCTTTATAAGTTCTAGACAAAAGTCCTTTGTCTTAGGTGCTGTCCTTGAAGATTTTTTCCCAATTTTTAGGCTTTCTTTTCAGTCTGCTGGAAACCTCTTTTGACATGTAGAAACTCTTTAATAAGATGTGGTCCCAGTTATTGATTCTGGGAAGTACTTCCCGTGTACTTTGGTTCTTGTTCATGAATTCTCTTCCTACCCCTATATCTTTGGGGTTTTTACCTACTTTGTCTTCCAGCAGGTTTAGTGTTTCTGTTTTAATATTTAGATCTTTGATCCATTTAGATTTTAGTTTAGTGTATGGTGATAGACATGGGTCTATTTTTAGTGTTCTGCATATGGACAGCCAATTTTTCCAGCACCATTTGTTAAAGAGACTGTCATTCTACCAGCGAGCATGTTTGGCCCCTTTATCAAAGATTAGGTGGTTCAGTGAGTTTGCGGTTGTGGTTGTATCTTCCAATCTATTCCACTGATCCTCGGGTCTGTTTCCATTCCAGTACCATACTGTATTTATCACTGTAACTTTGTAGTATAATTTTAAATCGGGTATTGTGATGCCTCCTGCCTTGACTTTGTTGCTTAGAATTGTCTTTACTATTCTAGGTCTCTTCTGGGTCCAGATGAATTTTAGGAGTGATTTCTCTAGATCTATGAGGTATGTTAGTGGTATTTTGATTGGGATATCATTGAATCTGTGTAGTAATTTTGGGAGAATGGCCATTTTTACAATGTTTGTTCTTCCTATGCATGAACAGGGGATGTGTTTACAATTTCTGATTTCCTCTTTGATTTCCTTTTTCAGGGTATTACAATTTTCCCTGTATAGCTCTTTTACTTCTTTCTTGAGATTAATTCCTAAGTATTTCATTTTTTTTTGCTGCTAGTGTAAAGGGTGTAGTTTATCTTATTGCTCTCTCAGTACTTTTGTTGTTAGTGTATAGAAATGCTATTGATTTTTGTGTATTGACTTTGTACCCGGCTACCTTACTAAATTTGTTAATTATATCTATGAGTCTTTCAATAGAGTTTTGGGGGTCTTCTATGTAAAGTATCATGTTATCTGCAAATAATGATAATTTAACTTCCTCTTTTCCTATCTTTACTTCTTTTATTTCTCTTTCCTGTCTTATTGCTCTGGCTAGTTTTTCCAGTACTATGTTGAATAGCAGTGGCGATCATGGACATTCTTGTCTTGTGCCTGATTTTAAGGTAAAGGCTTTCAGTTTTTGACCATTCAATATGATGCTGGCTGTTTTGTCATAGACGGCCTTTACCATATTGAGATAAAGACCCTCTATTCTAATTTTCGGTAAGGTTCTTATCATGAATGAGTGTTGGACTTTATCAAAAGCTTTTTCTGCATCTATAGAGATGATCATGTGGTTCTTCCTTTTGGCTCTATTGATATGGTGGATTACATTTATTGTTTGGGTATGTTGAACCATCCCTGCATTCCTGCAGTGAATCCTACTCGGTCATGGTGTATAATCTTCTTGATGATTTGCTGCATCCTGTTTGCCAATATTTTATTGAGAATTTTTGCATCTATGTTCATCAGGGAGATTGGCCTATAGATCTCTTTTTAGTTGATTCTTTCTCTCATTTTGATAGTAGAGTGATATTTGCTTCCAGGAATGATTTGGCAGAATTGCTTCCCTTTCAATTTCATTGCAGAGTTTCAGGAGTGTTGGAGTTAAGTCTGTATTATATTTCTTGTAGAATTCTGCAGTGAATCCATCTGGTCCTGGATTCTTCTTTGTAGGCAAGGACTTAATTACATTTTCAATTTCAGTAATAGAAATTGGGTTATTCAGCAGTTTTATATCTTCCTGATCCAGCTTTGGTAGTTCATATGAATTTAGGAATTTGTCTATTTCTTCAGTGTTATCGAACCTATGAGAGTAGAGGTTTTCAAAGTAGGTGTTGATGATCTTCTGTATTTCCAATGAGTCTGTAGTAATTTCACCTTTTTCATTTCTTATTGCATGAATTTGAGATTTTTCCTTTCCTTTTTTTATTAAGGTTAGCCAGGGGCTTATCAATTTTATTTATTCTTCAAAGAACCAACTCTTTGATTCATTGATCCTTTGTACTGCTTTCTCAGTCTCTATTGCATTAATTTCTGCTCTAATCTTTATAATTTGTTCCCTTCTTTTGGCTTTGGGCTTGGCTTGCTCTTCTTTTTCTAGATGTATGAGTTGTAGCATCAAGTTGTTTATTTGTGTTTGTTCTGTCTTCCTGATGTGGGAACTCAATGCAATAAATTTTCCTCTGAAGACTGCTTTCTTTGCATCCCACAAAATCCGGTAAGTTCTGTCTGTATTTTCATTTACTTGTAAATATTTTTTAATTTTTTCTTTAATTTCCTCTGTGACCCACTGATTGCTCAAGAGAGTATTATTCAGTTTCCATGTGTTTGTAAGTTTTTTGAAATTTCGTTTATCATTAATTTCTAGTTTCACAGCACTATGATCCGATAACATGCATTGGATAATTTCAATTCTTTTGCATTTACTTAGATATGTTCTGTGGGCTAGTATATGATCTATTTTAGAGAATGTCCCATGTACTCACGAGAAGAAGGCTTATTCTGATGCTGTTGGATGGAACACTCTGTATACATCTATCAAGTCCATTTGTGCACAGGTGTGATTCAATCCTGTTATTGTCTTTGCTTATTTTCTCTCTAGTTGATCTGTCCCGTTGGCTCAATGGTGTGTTAAAGTCTCCTGTTATAATTGTATTATTGCTTATTTGATTTTTCATTTCTGTTATTATTTGCTCTATATAGCTGGGTGCTGTGGAATTTGGTGCACATATATTTAAGATTGTTATCTCTTCCTCTTGAAGTTTTCCCCTAACTAGTATGTAGTGACGTTCTTTGTCTCTTTGGATCATTCTGTTTGAAATTCACATTGTCTGCAAACAGGATTGCCACTCCTGCTTTTCTTTTTTGGTTTCCTGTTGCATGAAGTATTGTTTTCCATTCCATGACATTCAGTCTATGAGTGTCCTTTTGGGTTAGATGGATTCCTTATAGACACATAAGGTTGGATGTTGTTTCTTGATCCATTCTGCCAGTCTGTTTCTTTTGATTGGTGAGTTGAGGCCATTTACATTAATGGTTTTAACTGTTATATATTGGCTAATTGTTGACATGTTATCTTTCTGCTGTTGTGTCTTTAGCTTTCCATTCTGTTTAATTGTCTGCCTTGCTTGGTGGTTTTCTCCCGTGTGTATCTAGATTGTCTTTTAGTATTCTTTGTAGGTTTGGTTTGGTGTTAAAGAATTTCTTCAGCTCTTCTTTGTCATGGAAGTATCTTATTTCTCCTTCCATTTTGAAGGACACTTTTGCAGGGTATGTTAGTCTGGGTTGGAAGTAGTTTTTCTTTAGGATCTGAAATACTTCACTCCATGCTCTTCTTGATTTCATTGTTGTTGTTGAGAAGTCTGCCGTCATTCTGATAGGTTTTCCTTTATAGGTGATCTCTCTTTTCTAACAGTTTTTAGTATTCTATTCTTATGTTGGATTTCTGGGATGGTGATTATTATATGTCTGGCTGTAGTTTTATTTTGGTTATGGCTGTTTGGAGTTCTATATGCTTCACTTATCCAGATGTCTGTTTCTCTTCTCATGTTTGGGAAGTTTTCAGCTATTACTTCTGTAAATATCCCCTTGATATCATTTGGGCTGTCCCCTTCTTTTTCATTTATCCCTATTAATCTTATGTTATTTATCTTTGCATCATCTTGCAGGTGTTGAATTGTTATTTCCTGATTCTTTGTTATTTTTAAAAGATCTTATCTTTCCTGCTCACTGGCTGCAATCTTATCTTCGAGATCTAAAATTCTATCTTCACTTTCATTGAGGCGGTTTTTACAGCTTTCAATAGAATTTTTGATTTCCTCTATATCTCTTTGAATCTGCTTTATGCATTCTGTTTGTTTCTTATATTGTTCTTTGAGGGATTCTATCTGTTTGCTTTGTTCCTCTAATTTTTTAACTGTGTTTTCACTAGATGTGTTCACTATTTCTTTCACTGTTTTTATGAATTCTTCTTTTACCTGGGCAAGTATTTCTGGTTTGAATATCTCCATAGCTTTCCCTATTTGCATATTTATTTCATTTGATATCATTTCAGATATTTCAGGTTTATGGCTTCGTTTTTCTTCTATGTACACAGCTTCTAAGCTTTCTTGGGGAGGGCTAGGACTTTGAGCCTTCCATTTGGTCTTTCCTTTTGTCATTTTTCTATATTTCCTTACTTTGAGCGGTGTTCCAAATCTTTCTCTGCATGTGTGGCGAATTACCTCTTACACCCTCAGTTCCTGGAGGGGCAGTGGCTCCCCCACAGGCTCTTGGCTCCCTCACAGGGTCCTAACTCCCCTCTGTGGGCTCCTGGCTGCCTAAGTTGTAAGGCGAATGCTGGGTGTGGCCACCCCAGAGCCTGTGGAATCTCACGCAGGCCAGGCCTCCGTGCCTTGTCCCAGGCAGGTCTCCAGGAGATTCCCTTCGAATGAAGGGCCTACAGGTCCCAAAGTGTCAAGCCAGAATTTTGGTTTCTGAAAAGTTCCTGGTCCCAAACAGACCTGGCCAAGATGCCAGTCTCCACAATATTCCCAATCCAAATAGCCCGGGCCACTCTGCGGATCCGAGAGGTTTGGGTCCCAAAGATACAGGCCACGATGCTGCTTTCTGGGAGACTTCCTGGGGGTGAAGGGCGGGGCTATGGTCCCAAACAGACCTGGCCCAGATATGGGTGTCCAGGCAATTCTCTGCACATGAAGGGCGTGCCTACCAGCCCAAAACAGTCATGCAGAGATGCAGGTCTGCGCAGAAGTTCGATCCAAACAGTCCAGGCCACTCTGCGGGTCCGAGAGGCTCGGGTCCCAAAGAGACAGGC